>JAPYZR010009998.1:0-15364 GCA_030522945.1 Trichopria nigra
TATAAAAAGAAGCACATTAATCTATATGGAAATAGAAATAATTAATACGTTTCAGCTTCATATACTATCAATCGAATTGTGTGGATGTGTATGGAGCAAGTGTGAATTGGTATATCAAATTCTTAAACTTATGGCACACTGAGCGGGTGCGGCCGAAGGCCGCAGTCGCGAAGTGTGTAAAGTTGGTGAGGCCCGAAGGGACGAACACTGTTAACTTTGGGAGCGAAGCGAGCTACGCGCGATAGCGCGCCAGGGGTCCAGGGGGTGGAGCCCTCGGTGGGGTTGGCGGTCGAAGCCCGCAGGGGCGAAGCCCCTAGTTTTAACTTTCCTTTTCGGCCATTCGTTTACAGTAGTAACGGACATTAACGGAAAGACAAGAACCGAATGATTTTAAATGTTAATTAATTAAACAAATGTTTAATCATTTTAAAATTTTATAATATGCATATCACGCTTGACGCTCTCTTATAGATCTTTTTCAAGGTTTATACACGCGAGAAATTTCTATTTTCCTGTGTATAAAAATCTAAATTAATAATTTCAGAAAATATATATAGTAAATGCAAGTACCCTTGTTCAGTTTTTTTTTCGAGTGAGACAGAAATACCTTCTTTCGCACAGAAACGAACAAAAAGTCTAATCCGATTTCTATTTATAACTTGGTACACGCGTCAATATACAAAGAAGCCCGAGAAACTATACTATTGCAGGCCAAATTTCAAAGTCGCATATTTAATTAAATGGCGGTAAGATAAAAATTGCTTTTAGGTTATAATATTGAACGAATTTAGCCTAGAAATGTCAACAAGTATACTTCCAAGATATAAAATTAACTTGATGGATATATTATAACTATGTAAGCAATAAAATTAGATCAAGCTTCATTGCGAAACGTCTCAAACTATTATTATTTTATATGTATATCTGTACATATACATATAAAATTTAATATTTTTCCCCGGGCTACGTTGAATGTTTAAAAATTAATTTGATATACATTTTCTTCACGGAAATATATTTGAATACGTTTTGATTTTCGACAAATGAGATTACAAAAGTTTAATTAATAAATCGTGTTGAATTATTAATTAGTAATTAATTGATCTATTTATCAATTAACCATTATATGAATTGATCAATATCAGCATAGTAATCGTAAATAGTGATAAAAAAAAAGTCCTATAAAAAATGAAATTTTATTTGTTCTACTTTTCTCTTTTTTATAATTACATTATCGTAATGTCAATTTAAGAAACATGAATAGTGACAAAGATACAATGATATATACATTGAAAGCATAAAAAATGTCGTTCAGCCCTAAATTCCACGGCAATCTGTTATAGGTTAGGCAGAAATATGAATGCTGACCTCGAATCTGAACGCTCGTAAAATGATTTTTACGATTGTTTTATGTTCCTTACGAGTTGTACGAGCTTCTTCTTACGCAAAACAAATATGTATTAAGATATTATAAATTATTTTTCCGGTACATTACTGTCACGTTTCGTTTTTCATAAATTTGTATGCATTTAAAAAATATGATAGGTTTAATTATAATTATACAGATATATATAGAGTAACGAGTTATAAAAGATAGATTTAAAATGTCGACATTTTTGGAATATGAAAATTAAAAATTGTAAAGCAACAATCATTGAACTTGATGACGATAATGATCGATCAAGAAATTTTTATTACATTTACATTTTTAGTTTGAAATCTTGCTCAATCAATTTCTTGGAGTGAAATGTCACTGCAGAAAGATTGAAAAATTAAGCCACTCTTTTTTTTTTATAAAAAAGTGATTTATTTTAGCTAAGTCTTTGAAAAGATCACTTTTTTAAGAGTGATATTTCACACTTTCTGGAGTGAAATTTCAATCAATTTTGGAGCGAGTCGGAGTACTTAGAAAGAGTGAAATGTAACTCCAAGAAATGTAGCGAGAGGAATCCACAATACTTGAAATATTACTCAACAAACAGTAAAGTATTAATTTTTCTTTTTTTTTTTTTAAGATATACATACAGTTTATTGATAAAAGACAATGTTACTCTAACCTAGAGTGAAAATGTACTATGTGTAATATATAATTCCTGCTTATTGTTGCAAAAACAATAAACCTTCAATTACTTTAATTCGTTATTGCTGTATTCAAGAGTATTTTCTTTTTTTAAAAGAAATCAAATAAAGGATATACATTTTTTGTTTGTTCGCTATTCTTTAGCTCTTTTCCTTTCGAATTATACCTACTGGTTGATATATGGAAAACAAATTTCTGTCCTAGAAACGATAATAAGAATCTTGCTCTTCTCGACATGCCTGAAATCTGGAAGCTGGAAATTTTTGTTTTTATCGATTAAGCTTGCCTTATTTTTCCATGTATTTAATATCGTTTTATTTTTTAATATTATATATTTCGAGTTTTTCTTTACGAAATTTTCAATGTAATTATTTTCAAAATTCACTGACAATAGGGAATAGGTTAAGATCTTGTTTGAGTAATCAGGGGAATTCTCGTTTTTTTCACATTTTGCGTTTCTCACGATATGCCAAAATTATATATGTACTTTATACACGAATATGATAATGTGATATAATTTTTATTTTCTTTTACTTTCTCCATTCTGATATGGCGATGACTTATTTTTCACACACACACATATATATATATATATATATATATATAATTTATCATATATAACCACACAGAATCTACCCACCTCTCTTTGATCATAAAAATCCCTTCGAACATATCGAGAATTTTACGATGTGTGAATTTATTTTTCATGCCGCAGAAATACGAAACGTTGAAGTCAAACGAAAATTATAAAATATATTATAAAAATATATTTTTTTATTTCATCATTTGTTTTCTTTTTTTTTTCATTAGAATTGTAGAAAAAATGAGAATTGGTTACTTTAGCGGGAAATTAAATAAATAATTATAAAAGGCGTAAATATATTACGTTTTTTTTTTCGTTAGACTTGAGTGTCGATTATTTTTTTTTTTCAACTGTTGATTAATAAAATACAATTAAAATAATAATAATAAATAATAATAATGTAAATGTTTTTTTATGTAATAATGATGTAAAAGTAAATTAAATTGTACTTGTTTTATAAGGAAAGAACACACTAATAAATTCAGATAATATTATATCTGAATTGTCCGTTATAATAATAATGATAAATGACAAAAAACGAATAAACAATGCAATTAATAAATAAGAAAGTATTATTGAAATTGTACGTATACGCAAGGTGTATCCCAGAACTCTAATTCTTCAAATAATTTCAAGCAAGAAAGTCCACAGTACCAAAATTTGATCCGATTGCTATCTAGTTAAATTATGACAAATTATTTTTTGGAAGTCCTTTTTGGCCCATTTAAATGCGTTGAGACGAGGGGCCATCCTCGAAAATTTATATTGAATGATTTGGCCATTGGCCCCACGTGCAAGTGTATTATTGCACAGTTCGCAAGGGCCATTTAAAAATCGCCATAATTAACCTAGTCCATATTATAATTAAATATTCAGATTATTTATTTTTGTACGGGACCTTATATTTACTTAAAATTCTCTTTACATATTATTCACATTATTGTACAATGGTAGAGAATAAAACAACGCATAATTAATTAACATTTTCTTGATAGTGAGAACTTGGAAATGTTTTGGTAAATGTTATTAAAAAAAAAAGTAGGTAAAAATAAATAAAATGAAATAAGACTGCATATAATAAATGACTATATATAATACGAAAAAAATGTTAGGAAATTATTAGTCTCAAATCAGATAGTGACGCAAGAAGAAAATGACGTATGAAATAAATATTTATTATCAAACATCGATAGAAAAATAGTTACGCCGTGATAATTTTATTGGTTAAAGTTCGAGATATAAAAATAGACATTTTGTTTATGCTTTATAAAATGTGAACTTAGCATTTATAAACGAATATATATATATATGAAATAAAAATCTACTTTCATACATACTATACGTTAACAAAAAAGTGATAAGTTCAGTATAGATTATAGTCCATATACATTAAAAATATTACATTTGCCTGAAATGCATTTCCTTTTTTTCCCCTTTATATAAATGCCATATTCGTTATACGACGTCTTATATTAATTTATTCTTCAAGCGTACACATCGGACTTTGTTTATATAAAATATTGATAAGATAAGTTATTATACGTGTTATCGTCCAAATCGTTAACTATCGATAATCTCGAAGAAATCTGTTTTTCAAGCATAAATGTGTTGCATCTTACAGCTGCGAAACAATTTTTATTTTAGAAAGTACAAAAAAGCATCGATATCTGATATAAAATTTGTAATTATGATTTAACGATAGAGTGATAATATCAGAAATCTTATTATTGAATAACTTTTCCGAATCAGCTACCGTGCGTTGAGTCTGCTTATTTGTCTGGATTACATCATTACTGATTATTATCATACTATTGCAGGGATTAAACGCGATTAAAGAAGATTTCGCTGATACTTTTGTAAATGGAATAAGCTCGCTTTTGATAAGATCGAATTTAACGTAATCTAACACTTATGCGTGGACAAATGTAACTTTCTTCGTTTTATACCTAAATTATACACGAGTGAAATAATAGAAAACTAGAAGAAAGTAGAAAAAGACTTGAAGAAAGACTTCCGCGTCGAATTGTATGAAAATAGATTTTATTTTGATATAATTGATCGTGCGATAATCTGTAGGGAGTAATAATGATAATAATAAATAATAGTATTTTTAGTAATGATAATTTCTTTTCAGAATTATGGAAGAATCACTTAAATTGAATGGAATCAAGGATGAAAATGCCACCAATGGAAATAATGGATTTTACAGATTCGGGGGCGGAGATGCTGACAGTTCAACACCTAGTCACCAGGTTGACCAGTGTGATCGTAAGTTGATTTCTTGTAATTATTATTATTACCACACACACATAAATATAAATAAATATATAATATATACTGAGGTTAGATTGACTAAACACATTTTGTCAGATTAACCTCACGTATTTTGGTTATTTCAATTACTTATTGTTATTTACGAAATATTGGTTATATTTTATTGAATACAATAGATTTATAATGATTTACCAAAAAATATTTTGATCGAAAGAAACGAATGAAATTGAGAATGAAAGCCGCCATTTTGTATGCTTTGATTTAATGACCTGGAAATCCTGGAAATGAAATTGATTATTATGTTCTATAATATAATTACGCTCTTGCACCACTTGCGAATAATGAGAGACAGTACACAACGCCATCTGTGAACGTAACCATATTTAGGCAAAAGTTGAATTATCTAGATGATAGAATATACGTAATATAACACTCTTTACTTGTTACTGAGTATACTCATAGACAATTTTTCTTAAAGTAAATCAATGAATTATATATTTTTGAAGTAATAAAACAAAACAATAACCCTTTCTTTTGCGGATTTACATGTAAATAACATTTATTTTCGAGGGCACTTGTCCCAAGCCTCTGTATTAGGAATTAGATAATTTCTCTTTTAAAGTATTACTGATTTTTGTTGAAACAAACCATCCTCTCAATTTCACCGATTTATTTAGTTGTTTTCATAATAATTGTTACTTTGACCATTTCATTTGAGAATTTTGACTACATTCTTTTTTTTTTTTTTTTTTTTAACTCTGCAAACTATAAAAACATAAACATTTTCTTTCTTCGAATTGTGTTCATACGCATATTGTTTACCTTTACTCAAGGGCAGTCCTGGCTAGTATAAATTTTATATACTGGGCATAACTTCATATATACAGGGTGGTACGTTTTAATCTATCGATGGAAATAACTTCGAGGGGGATGGTTATATCAAAAAATGTTTCAGACAAAAGTTGTAGGGGTTGAAGGGGGTCAGCCAACGGTGACCTTGGCGTTGACCTTAAGGTTATTTCAGAGTCATATCGCGATTTTTAAATGGAAACCCCATTTTTTATTAAAGATTCTGATTCTGAGACGAAAAATATGAAAGTTTTGTCGCAAACATTTTTTTCGATGCGTGACAGATGGCGCTGTAATCAGGTATCAAAATTTCAGATTTTTCGAGCCTTTTATTCCGATTTCGGAATCAGGTGTCGCCCTCTTTGTCTCTCCGATACTGTAATTCACGCGGCCGCGTGTATTTTGGCAAATGCCGCATTATATATATACATAGAACATTGCGCTTCTTCAACGTGGGTGAGAATTAGACCGGGTCGGGATTTAGGTATACCTGAATAGAAACAAGTCATCCGACGGTAGTTTCACGACAGTACCGCTGTTAGGCGGCCACGAGTATATAGAGAGAGATCAGACCGTCGCCTTCGACTTGCGGTGCCATTCAAATAAGCTCTGCCTGTATATATATACATATATATATATATATACATACAAACACACACACACACGCACACACATATAAATATATATATATGCAGGTATATATATATACCTGCATTTATACCAGCGAGACTATCGATTCTACAAATATCGTCGCGATACGGTCTCGTCGGATCGATATTGTTACGTCTTCAGACGCGTGTGTAATCGCAATCGGACACGAGTGCGCGAAAAAAATCGTCGCGAATCTCGTATAGAATATATTCGATAAGTTTTCGAAAAGTTGTAAAACGTTCGACAGAAATATCCCAAGATCGCGACGTGTGCTTTTCGCTTTGTTTCGACCAGGATTGTGGCAGTGTCACGCTTGCGATCGGTAAATATATTAGGTACGAAACGTAAATGAGACATTATCGCCGCCAATATGGCCGAACGATCAGCTGGAGGTCTGGATGCGGACGCAAAGTCGGCATCCAAATATAGCACGGTCTGCTTTTCAAAAAGCTCCGTGAAAAACCTACTTTTGCTTTTGTTGGCTAAAACGATCGTTTGGTTTTGTTTACATTTTGTTTTCAAGAGTGTTTTTTTTTTGGGGGGGGGGGGGGGAATTATTTTTATTTTTGGCCTAAGTTTTGGGAAATTTTTTTTTTTTTTTTTTAAAACTATAGACGTTCTTGTTTTCTTGCTGCGGAGATATGTTGGAAACAATCTTTGGGCAGCTGTTGTATTTGTTGCCCCTTGTCCCTTCAGATCGGCAGCTGACGCCTCAGCTATATATGTTTCGATGTGATATTGTAAATCCTATCTTGATAAAACGAAACTTTGGTATTGTAGCATTTTTGGCTGACGTTGATTCTTCTGAAAATTATTAATATTCATAAACGCTCGAAATGGAAATTGGATATTATTAGGATGGAAACAT
This sequence comes from Trichopria nigra, assembly GCA_030522945.1. Classification (NCBI taxonomy): domain Eukaryota; kingdom Metazoa; phylum Arthropoda; class Insecta; order Hymenoptera; family Diapriidae; genus Trichopria; species Trichopria nigra. Next base: position 7,306 of record JAPYZR010009998.1, read on the forward strand.
TTAAAAATACACATATGAAGACACGTGTAGATGGGTACTTATAACACTACAGTTGCTATACGTATATATATATATATATATACCGTGTTCGTATACAATTGGTATATATATACGTAAATAATATACGTGTGCACTAGACGGAGCTCGTTTGACTCCGATTTGTTTTCGGAATTAAAAAAGTCCTTTTGTTTTTTTAAATCTGATGGTTTAATTTACATTTTTCCAAATAAAATTTATTTAATAATAAATATTGTATAGTTTATAAATAGTTTACAAAAAATGATAGATATAACGATTTAAAAAACGAATGCATTATTATTCGATCAAAACAGAAGCAAAAGCAGTAAATAACAAAAAAAAAAGTTCATTTTTGTAACTGTGTGCATAAAGTAAACTTTTATGCATGCTGGAAGATGACACGCGTAAGGTAAAAAAGTCGTGCGTAAAGTGAAAAAGTCGTGTGTATAATGTTAAAATGCTACGCATTTAACTTTACGCATGCCTCTTTCAATTCATGCGTAATTTGATTATTTCAAGTAACTTGTTAGAATATAAATGTAAGAATATTATATTCTTAATTTTAGAATATTTTAAGAATATTATTAAGAATATTTTTAAAGAATATGTTATTCTAATTATCAGATTCACAGAATTACAAAAAGTACTTTGCAGGTATCTAAAGTACTTTAAGCAATTTTCTTTACAAATACAAAGTCGAAGTAAAATAGAATAACTAACTCGTGCGTAAAAGTACACTTTACACCCCTCGTTAGGTAATGTACTAATACATTTTAACTTAACAGCGTACATAAAAGTTGCCTTTACGCACTGAAAACGGGCGTCTAAAGTACTTTACGCACTAACTTTATACACGCACACCCAATTACAAAATGTACCAGTTTTATTAGCAAAATAATTTCAGTATATTAAAAGATATTTTCGCATAACTATTTAGGATTGTTCTTAGGAATATGATTTTTTAAAAGTTTTCGTAAAAAATCGAGATTGATTTAAACTTTCGCTTTCTCGCACATTTATTAATACGTCAAATTTGATGTCCTGAAACATATAATAAAAATCGAAATCCATTTTCTTCTTTTATTAAAGCTTCGACACGAACATTTTCAAAAAATTTTGAAAGGTTCACGTCAGCAAGAATACTTTTGAAAGTGGTGCATTTATGGAAACCCTTTTCAATTACACAAATTGAAAAGTAATGCATGACAATTTTGCCGATTACGTTACAAATATGTAACAATTACGTAACACGTAAAATTTATGTCAATGTTATGTAACTGTTACTTTCAATGTTTTCAGGATGGTAATGATAGAAACATATTTGGGTGCTTCATATTAAAAACACGCGGGAGGGGAGCACAATTTAAAATGTGGGAGCATCAATGAAAATGTGGGAGTATCGATGAAAAATGTGGGATCGTTTAAAAAACCCCAATAGAATTTTGAGCCCAAAATTCTACCAGGGAAAATTAAGAACGCTTCATAATTGATCGATGCAGTTCGTTAAGATCCGTTAATTACCCTTTCGTTTAGTACTTTTGTTTAGCAATGACGTCATTCTAATTTACAAATTGAAATCGATGCGAACATTACGTAAATGTCTACATATTTTTTGTCACCTGTCATCTCGTCCATTGTGAGGTTACAAATTCTTAAATATATTGATTTTAAATAAAGACTTTTGATATATATGGTCTTGATTTATACAAGATGCAATTTTTATTACACACAAAGGTTAGATTCGAGCCCATCAAATAAAAGAAGATAAATCCCCTAGTGTACGACCATACACAAAACCACTGTACAACACGTACAAGACATCCGAGATGTGTAAAGTTCGGAAAAAAACATGAAAAACAAGGTGCAAGACAATAAGTGCTAAGGTGGTGCTAATCCCCCAATTACAAAGGGTGTCTTGTTTACAAGGAACTGCAAAAATCGACTGAAAATCTTGAACATTATTAGAATATGATGAAAGTGCTGATGGAACAAACTAGTTTTTTAGTTACGTGAAAATAGACTAATATGAGCAAGAGCATATCTAAGCTACGAATGTTGTAGAGTAAGGTTGGAACGGGACCATTTATTGCTATCTCAGCAGTATATTGCCGTGAACTTTATAAAGCTGTGTCAGCTATGAGTTTAGATCATCGAAACTCTATCGCACTTCTACATATGATTAAACGCTGATTTTAAAACTATTTTCGTACCTGCAAGATAGACGTTTTTAAATGAAGTACGAACATACAGGGTCTATAGGTAAAATCCAGAGCGCCCCATGGAATAATAGTCCTTGGACTATAACTTACCTATTATACACTCGTGACTTGCGTCCGTGTCATCAAGCATCAACGAAACTAAAATTCTCTGACAAAATGGACGACAAAATGGACGACAACATGGCGAATCAGAGTCAACGAAACGAAATGAGTATATGTGACATTCACTCGGAGACGTGACTCGTGCATTCCAGTAGTGTTCAGTTGGTTCAGTTATATCTGGAAGAAGAGGCTAAATGTCTAGAATGTGCAAGAGTTATGGTATTCAACGGTGGGGAAATATATAAATTTGTAGATACCCCTGCTTTATTAAGGACAGATTTAGTGACATTTTCTGGTAAAATAAAAAAAAAAAAAAAAAAAATTTGTTGGAAGAGAAATAGTAGATTATCCACCTAGGTAAATAAAGAGACACTTTACCAAGGATTGCAGTGTTTGCAATATGATGTTTTTTCTTTATACAACGTATTATTTTATATGTGTAAAGGTAGCATTTTATAAGCACGCATTGAATCTAGATTGTATGTAAAAAATGTCTTATAACGACATTGAAAATAAAGTTCTAAGAATTCTTTAACTATGGTCGCGCAAGACCAGTGTTTGTAAACATTGGACGTTTTTATAAACAACTGAATGATCGTAATGTTTATTTTTCTGTTTTCATATAATGAGAATGTATGATGTTTGCATCTTCGCACACTCGGTGCATGGACGCAAAACCCTACTTCACGCACGCTGCTCTAAAAAAAATGAATAACAAGAGACACTTACACTAAAGTGAAGGAACGAAAAAAGGTTTCGTCCACAATATGCGCAAAATGCCATTTTGAGCTTCGTTTTCGGGGCGCAAAATACGATTTTGCACATATATAGGCGCAGAATGAAAGGAATATGATTTAACATTTTAAACGCATTAATATATATGTTCGGAATACTCATTTGAATCAAGTATTTCTTTCTACGTCTACATTGCCACAAAAAAAGGGTGAACGCATCGCGGGCGCAAAATCCCATTTTGCGACCTACTTGGGTATTAGTTCATCTAAAATCATTAACGGAACATGAGAGCAAAGATTACGTTAATCGAATATATGTATTAATTGAATATATATTAAGAGTAAATATTTTTGCGAATGTATATATTTTTGGACTTGAAATGTGTCTCGTTATATTCATGGACACGTCCTGAATGTAGCTAATGTATAATTATTTCGTGTGTTTGCGCCAATTTCATAATTGTACAACTTCAATAATGTGACGCCTGTTTTCGCGATGATATCAATGATGAAAAATATCGCTATATTTATTTTAAAGATAGAAACGGATTTATACAACATTAGCTTCCTTTTTTTATTTTACTAGAAACAAATTCCTGATTTATTGTTGGAAAATGTCTGCCATGTTGAATTAAAAATGATAGTAATAATAATAATAACAACAACAATAACAACAACAATAATAATAATGATAACAATAATAATAATAATACTGTAAATTTTTTTGAATTTTTTGAAAATTGTTTAAGAAACATGGCGATTGAAAATTCGTATTAAGAAAATTCAAGAAAGCCAAAAAATTCTACAATGCAAAGTTATTTTAAACCAATATATACTATATATATTTCAGAAATTAAGTTTTATATATTATATATAGTATAACAATCTCGCAATGATTAAACATTTACATTGCGAAGGAAAGAATATTTTTTTAAACTTTTATATATACCGCAGGAGGATGATTCGGAATTGGCGATGATGAAGTCACAGACAACCAAATTTCAATGACGACCAATCACTGAAATGTATTTCAAATGATTAAATTCTACCAATAAGAGTGCAAGCTAGCCATATATATATATATGCGTATGTCATTTAGAATAACTAGATGAATGAAATTTTGTTAAGTTGTCATACATACGTACGTGCAATGCGATTCGCCAATTCCGAATCACTCGGCGTATATAATTAACTTTTATAATGATACTATGAAATGTTTTTGTAGTCGCTGAAATTTCGTTTTCGCATACGAAGACTAATTATCGAATAAATCCTGGCAAGAAAATAATGTCGAGCCGCGGAGTGATGCCTACGGGCAACTGTGACTCTTCTTCCTACGTCGGCATTTTGAATGTCCCAAATACGTTCATCGATCCTGACGAAGGACAATACCGAGGTGACTAATTATGATTTGCACATTCGTTTATCACAATGATTGTTTTCAGCAATTAGTCCGTTAACCCAAAATTCTCCTGTCATTTCATCGGACCGGCATATATATATATAGGGGACATTGTTCAGCAGCAATTAACGTTGCTTGAAGCGTTAACATTTTGTTGTAAATGAATGTCTAGACATTAACGTCGATGTAACGAATGGAAATTCAACGACTCGATACGAAGTTTGTTTAAATTGACCATTCCCTTTAAAGAGTATGGATTCCCCTTTAAGGGTCTATATCGATTTCGCAGCAGACTTTTTGTATATCTTCTTAAAGAATAGAGTCAATTTTAATGGCGCATTAAAGCTGAACATCGTATTTCAAGTAGATTAGGGAGGAAAATGATACTTTTTTAATGATGTCAGAACAAAGTAGGATTGTTGTATATTTAAGAATCGCGCTACATTATTATCTGAACCTAACCTAATCTGATCAGAGGAAATGTAATGTAAATGAAATACGAAGTCAAACTGGAGATAAAAGGTCCTTGAAACGAACCCAGATGATTTAGGCCTAGAACCTATACCAATACAATATAATACTATTTCAATAGTTTTATCAGAAAGGAATGTGATCCTTCACTTTTCTTTATTGGAAAGTCGTCATAAAAAAAAAACTTTCCTACATTGATAGAATCATAGGAAATTTTCAATGTTTACTATAGTAAGATTTTCGATGTAAACGGCTAAGAAATCGAGTATCAACGAACGATTACGAGTCCGAAAAAGTCATCCCACTCAATCGCAAATTCCTCCGAACTGATTCTGATATGTATTACGTACTCGGCATTTGAGAATCGATAGTCGGATGCAATCGGACGTCATCGTGTACCACCGAAAACTATTTGTCTTACCCCCCTAAGAGGTCGCTTCAAATTGCGTCATATTTTTCAGCCTACAATCTACTATCATATATATATATATATCAGTGATTGGCTTGGACTCTATATAAACTAATCTTTGCGAGTTTATTGCGTACCCCTTCGGTACAAGGACCATAAATGTAAATGGGGTAGAGAAAATGGGGTAGTTACAAACTTACATACCTCCAATTTAGTACCATAGTTCATGAATTTGAGGCTACTTACTCTACCTATCTAGCATTGTCCGAAGAAATCCAATTAATATATATATATGGGTTCAGTAAATCGTCCATATAATGGTAATAAATATACGACTGACACCCAATTACGGGACTATAGTCTTATTGCCCGACCGTACCATATATAATTTTGAATTTGAACCACACCTTTTTTTTTTAATACAAACTTTATGGTATGGTCTGGCAACAATGGATTATACCAACTTGGCCATGTCAGTGCCAGGCCCCGCCAGTCCAGCCAGGCCATTCCAAGTCAATACCCTTCAGTAGTAGTGCCTGTCCAGTATGCACGATCTAGGTAGTATCATCGTATCCATTTACTAGACTTTGAAGGTACAGAATACCATAATGGCGTAAAATATTCAATGGTACAATATGACCTTCATAAGGGTTGCACATAACCATCGGGTCATCAGTCCAGCATCTTTACCGGCATCATTTAAGACGTAAACGATAATCGTTTCCATTTTATTGTCCACTTAATTGCCACTTAACTGATGAAAACCAGAATATAGTTTAGATACGCTTTCGCTCGGCTGACCCGTGCATTGATCGATCTTACACCGCACTGCCATCAGATTTTCATAAAAACTCGAAGATTTAATGCAGATGCAAAACGAATGCGCGCCTATACGCGGAATTTCTTGGCACGGTATCAAAAGTTATGCAGATGGCGGCCGGGATAGATTCACCGGAAGCGGTTCAGAAAATAGCGAACGATTTCAACCTGGAAGAATGTCACGCAATTACTCGTTTCGCGTAGGCCCCGGCGAAATTTATGATATCCGACAACTGTCCAATGGATTTAATTCGCACTCAATGCTCGACTGTGTGGATGAAAAGTGTTTTTAGGCAATACCACGCACGGCGCACCTAATACTCCAGTTCAATCCCACATCCTTTTCAGCTCGTATCAATGATCGATCAAGAGACGCATCGCTTGTTAAAAATAAAATTGCACGCACTTTTAACCGCGTAGGTGGTTTTCGCTTTAAGCGCCAACTAGCGGTATCGATCTTAGCGAAATAGAGCTTCTTAGCGATAGAGCTCTTTTTCCAGCCTTTGGTCCAATGCCAGAGGCTCCGTCACACTCGGTATATGAGAGAAATAGGGTTGAGGGCTTTCAAATGACGAAAGAAAATTTTACGGTCGTTAGGAGACGACCATACCTAAAAGAGGCGGTTACTTTGGTTCGTTTATATAGAAATTCAAACGCTGTCTTTGTATAATTCTTGGGTGAATCGAGCAAAGGTTTTTTTTTCAATGCTTTTAAGAATAAGTGAGTATTTATATAAACTAGATCTGATTTGTCAGTTCGAGTCATTTCCAATATAGGAAGTCAGACCTGCTCCAAGTCATGGAATGAAATGAATTTTGAATCGGATATACAAAATGTTTCGAGGCTAAATCCAAGAAGATCTTCAATAACGTTGCTCAATAAGAGCTTGAAGAAAGGAGCATGCTCGTCAGTTAATTCATCCAGAGTGAATGAACAATCTTATTTTAACAGTCCTCCGACATAATGAGGCTCTTTGGCGTTGGGGCAAAGTCGTCGTATTAATCACGCGCAAACCGTCTTAAGGCGTTATTTGAAAAGAACGTGATACGAATTCTAATTTTGGTTTTAGCTCGACATTGTTCGATTCAGGCAATTTCCGACCCCTATGACTGCTGTCTAGGAAATGTACATATTATTTGGATTAAGTATTACCCTGTAGTAACAATCAGAGTCCAAATTTACACTTAAGTCACGCGCAAGTCACGCGCAAGTCACGCGTATAATTTGCAACTTAAATGTGATGTATAAGTGAATGACAGATGGGTAAAATCTGTACAGGAAGGTTGGAAAATAGTGTCGTTCGATGGAATATATATACCTTCTCGATTGCCCCCATTTATTGTTTACGTATACATCCTGCTTTTTATACAGCAATAGAAGTGATTGAAGAGATGGTTATTTATTTTCGAAGTATAACGAAAGGATGATTGAACGAATGATGCAGCGAAATGTCAAAACGGATTCGTAAACAAATGTGCAGATAGAAACGAAACGCTAAGTGTCCATTAAAGCTAAGTGACGCCATTTATAAATAGATGGTGAAAATCGAAAGAAATCGTTGACGTCATGACACGTGTATTAGCAATCGTGATTGGACGTACGTATATACTTAAGTTACTATAATTTAAGGACACGTCGCACGATAAAACTGTACGGAAATATCCGTTTTACAATTTTACCAATTAATTTCACTATTAATCTGTCTATTGTTCTTTTCAGTTGATCACCCAACCCAGACTTTCAAGTATATATATGTACATATATTATTAACACTCATACGAAAGGGGCTGGAAAAAAGAGATAGAAAGAGATAGAAAAAATGAGATAGAAAGAGATAGGATTTTTCTATACCTCCCAAGTATCCGATTTGCATCCCCAAACCAAT
>JAPYZR010010008.1:0-10215 GCA_030522945.1 Trichopria nigra
AATCGAGTCAGCTGATCCTCTATAACCGGAAAAGGAAATTTCTGCTTATGAATTCGTTCATTAAGAGGTCTCAAATCAATGCACATCCGCATCTTTCCATTTTTCTTTACTACCGGTACTATACGCGCGCAGTAAGGAGAACTACTCGGTACAATCACACCCCGTTTGAGAAGATCATCCGTTATCTCCCGAATTTGTGACTTTTCCGAATACGACATACGTCTCGGAGCATACGCATACACCGACGTATCCTTTAAATTTAATCGCACCTGATAATTATCATCAACTTGATCTACACACATATTGTTTACTCGATCAAACACATTTAACAATTTTTTATGAGTTTCGAACCCTAACACTGGGTTTACATTCTCCAAAATCCAATCTTGATCGGTTTTCACCTCAGCCACGTCAATACACAAAATATCACCGGTCAATTCCTGGACATTATTTACATTCGCGTTTTTTTTAATTTGACATTTCCAACTATCCGGACAATGTATCACCGTAAGGTCATTTTCCTTAAACAAACTACGACCTAACAAAACCGAATGCCCTATCGTATTATCTGACACCACAAAAAAATTTACCACGAATCTCATCGTCTAACCCATCAATTCGTACACGTGCCTCAAACCAACCTAACATGTCAATAGGCACATTATTCACTCCTTTATAAATCAATCGCGTATCCACCTCAGACATTTCATCATCGACCGTGAATTTTTTAGCAACCGATAATTTTACAATATTGATCGGACTACCCGAATCAACCAACGCATTAATGTCACATACATTGTCATTTACACTTAAAACTCGCACAAACGGAACTTCAGAAGCTGCCTCATTGACAACTCCCACGACGTTGCTTCGTTGTTGACTTTCCACAGACCTTGGTGCTGACGTTCGGAACGACGTTCCAACCTCCTGCTGCCTGAGTGGACATTGAGACTTAAAATGTCCCACTTGCTTACAATAATAGCAAGTCGTTGTCCTAGATCGACAGTCTCTAGCCGAATGTCCCTTCCGATGACAGTTATCGCAGGTTAGGTTATCCTTAGGAGCCAACCTTCCAACGGCCGCTTGCTGCAACGCCGTTCTACTTGTTGATCGATGCCCTGGCCCACTACCGGTCACCATAGTTTCTGTTATGCGCTGCATGTGCTCAATGAATTCAGGCACCGTCTCCAATCTGGCATCCAGTGCTGCTACCTGAATAACTGGACTTCGGATGCCAGCTGCTAACAGGTCAATCTGGTCCCTCTCGCTCAGATCTAGAAATTGAATTAACGTTAATTTCTCATTGACGTAGTCAATAAACTTTTCTCCTCCCTGATTCCAAACACGAGAATTTATCCTTGTCATTACTGACGTAAAAGAGATTTTACGTTCAAAATATCTACGTAATCCCTCAGCAACTCGATTCCAAGACGAAATAACATTTACCGGTTGACGAGCATACCATTGCTCGGCTGCTCCACTCAATCGACTTGTAGCCGCCAATAATAACATTTCTGACGTAACATCATACAAGTTACCAATAAAATCTACTCGACTGAGCCATTTACCAACATTCTCATTCTCCGATCCTGAGAAAATAGGAATCTGAGGTGCAATAACTCTAACAAGGTTACCTCCAAATCCTAGGCCTTGTGACCTCGACGAACCTGCTACTTCGGAGTCAGATCGATCTTCCGACCGACGCGTACCTGTGACCAACGTAGTCAGCTGCACCATCAGTTGATTCTGCACTTGCATCTGCTGTTGCATCAACATCATCATTTTCGCCAAATCCGATGATCCACGGGTTTCGCCCTCAGCTTCACGATTCGACAATCGCTCCTCGGCTTCACTTCCTTGAACGCCATGTATGGCTTCACTTACTTGAACTGGATGTGTACCTTCGATTCTCCCAGACCGCTGTATTTGAATATCCTCGGAATTCCGCAAAAAGTGGTCCAATAGTCGATCCATAAGACGCTCGACAGGGCCGTCGTCCCTAACCTCCAATGCACGTGCCTCGGCTCGAAGCGCGTCTTCTGACATAACCGCTAATCGTTCCCGATATGCATCAAAAAGCGACATTGTTTTCCTTTTCACTATTTATTTCCGAATTAACGATCACGATCTATTCAATTTTGAATCGACTTCGTATTCCCGTTCAAATTCGCAAGTCCATCCCACTTCTGAAAAACTATAGCAGCGTGGTTGTCTGTTTTCACTATCACACACGCACACATATATACGTGTAGTCAGGAAAATAAAACGCATATATATATATATATGTGATTAGCGATCTTTTCTTTTATTTCTTACTAAATCCTCTTCTAATGTCGCTACAGGTACAAATCACTTGCGTTACTCCTTTTCTCGCGAGAATCGAGAGAAGCCCGCACCTCATACAGTGTTGCCGCATCAACCGCAACTACTCGCTACGCATAGATGCCTACAATATGGTTATTTCCAAGTTGCGACCGGGTACTTTTGGCCGATTTGACCAGGTCGAAACCGACTTGGTCATAACCACATGGTTTCGCCCCCTGCCGATTAAGTCTTGACCACTTATTGGTCATGACTTGATGAAAAAATATTAAAGTGAAATAAAAAGAACTTCCTCGAACAGTAGTCGAACCCGGGTCGTCCACCTTTCAATTCCGAACTATAACCACTCGGCCACGTTTGCTGTTATTGTAGACCGTAGCAAAAATTACGAGTAGCTGAAATAGTACGAGGACTTCCAGGAAAAATTAAAATATATTGAAAGGTCAAAACTTGGATTAAAAAGGATTAAAAAAGGATAAAATAGGATTTATTTTCTTAATGACGATTCTCATATTTTCTTACTGATGTATGGAACGTTCTTCTGTGTGGATAAGGTAACATGTTCAGACAAGCTACGGTACGTTTAATTAAGTTCATGCTGTTTAATTAAGTTTAACTCAATAACACAGAATCACGTCCTAATCCTGTTTTTATATTGTTTCTTATTTTTGCCCCGATTTACAACAGCAAACGTGGCCGAGTGGATATAGTTCGGACTTGAGAAGTGGACGACCCGGGTTCGATTTCTGTTCGAGGAAGGTTTTTTTATTTCACTTTAATATTTTTATTTCACAAGTCATGATAAAGTGGTAAATACTTAATCGGCAGGGGCGAAATCATGTGGTTATGACCACGTGGTTTCGACCTGATCAAATCGGTCAAAAATACCCAGTCGCAACATGGAAATGACCATATGGTTAGACCATCACATGGTAAAAACCAACTGGATATTTTCAATAGTTATACTGGACAAATACTGGGATACTGGACGGAATCCTGGCATATATACACCTGTCGATGAGCATAATAATAATCAAGCTATCTGCGACATAATACCTGATTTGCTGCCCGTTTTTTCGTGTAATAAGTCTGCTGCTACGCCGTATTTACGGCCTTTACTGCGTTCTCTTATTATATTTCTTAAGGGTTCTAAAGTAGAACATTTATCGACCTAAACCGGTATACATAAAAAGTGATTGAAACTTTTTAATTAATTAATTAATTAATTAATTTCGGATAATTCTCGTTTAATTTTGAACAAATTTCAGCGATGTTTTTTTGAGGATTGCATATGTTATGTAGAATCACCCTTCCAATAAAGCACGAATTTTGAAAAATTGTTTCAAACCGTTCAAACCTTTTTTATTGTTTAGGTTAGGTCAATAACTGTTCTACTTTCGAACCCTCTTAAGGTTATGTTTAGGCATGTAACTACATATATAGGTCTGTATTTTTTTTTTTTTTGGTTGGTCAAGTCCATGGTATCCATTGTTTTTGGAATTAGTACCGTTCGGCCTATCACGAGCCAGCCGTGTATGGGGTGTTTCTCCCTTTATAAATGAGATGAATAATATATCCGAGCTATATGACAGTGGATGGAAGAAAAGTTTATTAAACGATCGAACGTCAAAATCGACAGTAGAGTATATAATGAGGTATTTCATTATATATAATGAAAGAATGAAAGACGCAACAGATGTAAGAAGACATTTTTATCTCAGTGTTTAAATACTTTTATTGTTAATAATTAAATTTCTTCATAACAATATTAAATACTAAATTTAACGAAAAAAAAAAAAAAAACCATTAAACGCAAAATAACAGTCACGAAAACGAAATTTCAAAATTGTTTTTCAACATACTGTAAACCATCATTCATATATATTAAGCCTTTGTATCAAGAAAGTCATTGCTGATTGAGATACAATATAAATGTGTAACATTATATATAAATCTATTTATATTTACACAGTTGGTATGAAACATCTTAAAGTCACTGTAGAATATTTGGTATATTCACTGTGGCGTGTGATTTACCTTTGTTTTGTCGAAGATACATCTAAATTAAACCTTAAAAAATTACTTAGAAATGATAAGTAATGTAAATCAAAGATAAATTTAGTGAAATGCCAATTTTTTAATGATTTAGTATTGTAGAAATGTAGATGAGGTAGTAAAATATAGGTATGTAGATGATGTAGAGTAAAGTTGTTGCTAAATATATGTGTAATATAATGGAAATTTCGAAATAACCAATAATTTATATGGCGTAAATCTTCCTATAGCCTTAACTTTTCTTTATAAAATTGCCATCCTTAGCTGATATTAATCAATGGTTCGTCTTGTGCTTCGAGAAGAAGACTGGATAAATCTTTAGCTAGATCACCCACAGACGTATCATTGCTTACAATATTTTTCTCAGTTAAATTTGAATCTATATTTTCACCGATACGAGAACTATCCTCTTCGTCTTCATCGTGGTACTCTGTGGTAGCAGGTCTGGTTGTTTTGTACTCAAAAGCAGTCTGTGATAAATCGACTTCTACAGGAAAGAGTACAGGACCCGAAAGCAATGTCTTTATATTTGTGTAGTACTCTGCCAAACCCGACGAAAACTTCTGCAACTGCCATACAACATCCTGTACATGTTTATTATCTAAAAGCTCAAGCTTGACCAGGACATCAGATCGAAGTTTCGCAAACCTCAATCGTGCATTCTGTCGGCATCGCAAGATCAGACGGTATTCATAATTTCCCGTTTCCACGCGGTATAATGGTTCTTGAAGGGCAGCGTAGCTCTGCTCCTCATCGTCCAATTCTTTGACTTTCAAGCAGTAAGACAGATATTCGAATTTGGCGTCAGCATACTTACTTATCGTTAACCTGGTATCTGGTATCGCTTTATTTAAATAAGTGCCTAGGTCGCTCAAGATCGGCTTTACTGTTTTCAACATTTGTAGACCGAATTTCTCCATTTGACGATGTTGTTCTCCGAATTGTCTGAAAGCTTCACTGGCACGAGGTTGAGGCTCTCGAACACCGATTGCCGCAAAAGCATCGCCGAATACTGGAAAGCAAAGAAGACGTAAATTAAATAGTTACGCATTTTGGTTTTTAAACTTTTAACATTCTGTTAAATTGTACAATTAATTTGACCGTTGATAATTTTTTATACAATAAGAATTGCAACGTTAGTACTTGTTCAGCCATTCAAAAGTGCACATTTAAATAAACATATGTACGTCGCTATAACGTTAAATGTTCGTGAGAAAAACGAAAACGAACTATAACACATTTGCGTCCTCTGGAACGTCATTGACACTGTGCACTATTTCTAACAGAAAAATTCTAACTAAAAAAAAATGTATGTCGATATGTCGATACAACGTACTGGTCGCAATATAATCAACGATTTTAATGCCATAATCATTGCTTCGGGTGTATAAAACTACAAGCTAAAAAAAATTCACGTCGATGCGATGTTTTTTCACGAGATAATTTACAAAATATTAATTCAAAAGTGAGAAAAGTGAGATTGTTTTTACAGTAAAGATGTATATAATAATCTAATCTGTACTTATATAGTTAAACTTTGACATGCTCAAAAAGAAATTAGAAAAGTTATTCTACCTGTATTCCTTCATTTTTCGTTTTATCTAACTAGATTACAGTAATATAAAAATTATAGTTGCATAGCTTGCGATTAGTAAAAGGTAGTTTTTTCTTTGACCGACTAGTTTCTTTTTAAAAAAGGAAAAAAAAAAGTCGCAAGAGGTTTAAGCGAATTCAATACTATGCCTGCCTTGTATCAGGTGAAGTAATTTTTTAGGACAAATCAAACAAATTTCCTCAAGTTTGTTTACCTTTATACATTTGGAAGATGTCGAAAAAAGCATGTAAAGTTGCTTTCATATGTGCTACTAGTCCTTTGTATAAATTTTCTGTTTGCTCTAATCCACGTAATCTTTGGACCAACACATCATTACATAGAATTGCTCGTGACATTCCCAAAGCATCTGCTGTAGCGCTCCCCATATTTTCCACTAATCTATGTTTCACCTAGATTTAATATTATTAATATTAGAAAATTCATGATAATATATATCGAATATAGTTTCATGACCACTTCTTGATAATTTATATAAAACTGAATGTAGTGCACAATTATTAATGTTCAAGGAAACTTGAAAATCTACTATACAAATTTCTAGACCTTTTTCAGTGCAATATCCAGGGTTTTTCCCTGACGAGGATCTGCATGCAGTTTGTTGTAATTGATGCTAACTTCAGTGTCGCAAGCTTGAATCATCTTCGCCACTTCAACCTTTGTTTTTCCACGAAGTGTCTGACCATTGATAGCAACAAGTTCATCTCCAGATTGGAGAGTTCCTTCTTGAGCTGCTGGGCTGTTGTCAAACACTTGAACGATGTACAAGCATGGACAATATGGAGCACCTCCACCAATACTTATTCCAATGAGATGACTATCGTCTTTTTTTATCACCACATTTCCAGAAGTGACTGTCATGCCCCTATTTTGCAAATAAAGAATCTTACATGATACTATTTCTTGCAAACTGATATTTATGTATGTCCATGTAGTATGCTAAAAATAAAATACCAGAAAAATCTAAAGTTAGTTGTTTTTAAATGCAGCCAAAGTTTTGGAAAAAGCTAGTATTATTTAATTCAGGAAAATAGAAAACAAAGTTACAGCAATGTCTAAGCTTATAATATACTTTCAAATAGCGCACTCCACAACAACCCCCCCCCCCCCCTCCCGCAAAAAAAATAATCAGAGACCCTTTATTATGAATCTATGATGTGTCAGAATGCTATGCAAAAAACAAGTTTTTTTATTACCTGTCTTTCTCCCTCACAATCCACTTTGTTTTAGTGTAGCAAACTGGTCATTCAGATGTCCGGCCTTTATTAAAGGGTCTCTATTCTAATTTCATAATACAAGCAGTGCTGACTTAATTTTTTTATAATTTTATTTGTTCTGACGTCGTTTTTTGTATACATATATTAATCACTACGATTTCCAGCATTAAATCGTTAAAACAAAAAATTGTCAGCAAACCTTTTTGTAATAAAGACATACATATTAGGTATCTTACTTATTATGCTGATACCAAAAAATACCAACCGTCACTACTTCATCATCGAAAGGAAGAGAATTTCCAAAATTATATTAAACCTCATTTAAATTCGCATTTATACTTTATAGAAATAATTAAATGTCTGCTAATCCTATTAACTCAGTCAAAGATAGAATATTTTATCATGTTATTATTGAGTTTAAGATATCATAATATATGCTTATTGTAGTAATTTTTACTTGAGATGTAATGTACCAAAATAGTCAAGCGCACCAAAGAAAAATTATTAAAGTAGGACTTAGTTTTAAAATTTCTCTAAAAATGTTCTTTTAATAAAACAAAATCATTTAGAAATCAATTTTCATTTATTCAAATCATTTCATAAAATAATATTACTTATGTTTTAACAAATTCTGTACGTTATTATTGCCTTTGAATACCTGCGTGCAAACTTGGAAATTAATTTCTAAATGACATTTTGGTCAAGATCGTTTTGTTTCAAGAGAAATTTCAAAGCTAAGACTTCAAGCCCCAATGTTTTCAATCCACTCCACACAACATTAAAAGTGAAAATACCTAATGCACATGACGAATCACAATCAGCAGAAGTAAAATATTAGA
This sequence comes from Trichopria nigra, assembly GCA_030522945.1. Classification (NCBI taxonomy): domain Eukaryota; kingdom Metazoa; phylum Arthropoda; class Insecta; order Hymenoptera; family Diapriidae; genus Trichopria; species Trichopria nigra. The sequence continues at coordinate 8,046 of JAPYZR010010008.1, forward strand.
ATAAGTAAAAAAATACTCTTAAAATCCTCGTGTAAGTCGACTTCAAGCTGTTCTTGTACAAGCTCAAATTCAAATTCACTGTAAATTCAAAGTTAAAAAAAAAAAAGAATAAATTCAAAGATAACTCCTAAAAAAGTACTTAAAAAACTTAACTGAGAAATTCACGCACTTAAGAACATGCATATAGGAGGTTAACAAAAAAAGTGTAAAAAATAAAAGTGCTAAAATAGAAACTTACATTTGATTTAAGGGCTGCAACGACATAGGAGAAAACTGGTCTTCTTTGACCAGTTCAATATCTAGACTAATTTCCAAAGCAGCCAATAATAGAAAACGAATGAAAGTAGCAGAAAAAGAGAAAAGTAAACTTTCATCAAGTCTTAAATAAACTCAAAAGCAACAGTGCGTACATGCGATCTTCCATCACAGTCGACTGATGCGATTCGACTTTAGTTAAAGGAAGACTAGCTGAAACATCGGATAAGTCGCCAACTGATGCTCTATTAAACCTTGTCCAAGATAATGGATCTATAAGAGCCTGGAAATCACTCATTGGGCTGCTGGGCCATGCCATGATGAACGTTTGGTTGTACACAGTGCAAAAATAAAGCACATTGAAACGGCAAAAAGCTGACAAAAACATAAAATATTTAGAAAGTGACAAATGTTGAAACCAACATCTTATCCTCTTCAAATAGAAAGTCGTCGTCGAAATCCATTCTGTTCTACCGTGTTATTCAGTTTGATACTACTGTGAAATAAGAAATAAGCCAAATACATATTAATAATCGACTTATATATTAATAAATCTAATGATGTACACACACGCACGCATATTCTTTTTTGTTGGTATAGTCAGTGTAGTTATTGGTTAAGTGTAATATATCACAAAATCTACAAACAAAAACAAATTTTATAATCCAATAAAAAATCCTGTCTTTAAACGTATGAATTGCTATTCAATTCCAAGCACTTTTAATGATGAAGCACTGCATAAACATATTTTATTTTATTGCATTACAAAATTTGTTTTCATGTTTGTAGATTTTGTAATGTACTATTATACTAACACAAAAACGATAAGGTGTTTGCAATAAACATCATCTTAAGCCTGACATTAAAATCATCTAAATCCTACATGTACAATCTCATAACGAATTCCAAATGATGATAAAATTTAGTTTGCTAATAAGATTTGTAAATATAGGTTAATCATGGGTTAAAAATGCTCTGATCGTTCACACATTCACTTAAGGTTGGAAAACAAAACAAGGAGTTACCTAAAAATAATTGTATTTGTATTTCTTTGTTACTTCGCCAATTTCTCTTATGACAGCAGTTAAAACCGCAAAATGATACGTGAATCTATCACGTCACCCGTCGTTGTCAAAACATTGGGAGCAATTGGGAGCATATGCGGAATATATCTTTGGACGATTAAAGCGAGTGAACGTTTCATGGAGTAAATAAGTTATACTCTTTATATGATTTATATTTGTATAAGATTTACTCTGAAGCCGCGTCGTTCACCTTGATACTTGACAGCCTTGACAGTCTTTGACACCTTCTGACCTCGTCGGACAGGAGTAAAATAACACTATACATACGATATATAAATTTTTCCCTAGTCGTCCATCTTTGCAATCTTTGCTGATTTGAAATTAAGCATGTTGCCATTTCTTGTCTTTCACTCCGACCAAAAGTCCGATTTTACAAATACCTTATGTGATTTTAATCGTGTTCCAGTGAACACGTTTCAGAGTAAATCTTACTCTATAGAGTAACTTTTACTGCAGGAAACGTTCACTGGAAAACGGCCATTGTATGCGCTCAATCGTCTCGTCGAAGAGACTACTTTGTTATACATGTATACATAGCGGAGGTTACCCGTACGAAATTTTGGTTATTTGCTGGATTGACATATTCGCGGCGGGAACGTGGTAAGGTTTTGTTTTTGTTTTCCCGCGATCTTTTCGAACCTCTTTTCGCGTCGAGACCACTGATCTCTAGATCAGTGGTCGAGACAAAAATGACTTGCAATTACATCCTGAAACCCTATCACCGGAGATTATTAAATTTATTCTGTAAAAAGCATCGGCATATATTTACTACGTATTACGTTGGAAATAAAATTGTAACCAATTAAATGAAATTTTCAAATTTGAAATCG
>JAPYZR010010013.1:0-11067 GCA_030522945.1 Trichopria nigra
TCTGAAAAAATTCAGAAATTAGTTTTGAATTATTTGGAGTCGATCTAGGGGGCGGCACGAACAATTTTTTTTTAACAACCACCCTAATATATATATATAAAGAGAGAGAGAGAGGGGTACTTCATAGCACAATATTCGCGTAGACTTTTTTTACCATGGACACGGATGAAAAACTGAATATATTTATTTGGCAATATTGCCAGGCCGCACACTACATTATATATACAGTTACATATAATGAAACGACGAATTTCACTCTAGGAGTGTTGAATGTAATGCGTTTATATAATATAACGCGATACGATAATCATTTTCATGCAATGATAAGCTATACAATGAATGTGTGCAATGAATGCCATTACCGGAATTTTATATGCGTGGTTGACGAAGTTTGTGTAATGCAATGCGCGTGACATAAATTTTGATGTTAAGTGGATAAAAACTGAATTTTAGTCAATATTTGTTTGAATGTATGTGTGTATAATTAACATATAAAATTTTTTCAATTTTAAGACTAATGTGGTGATATTTTTTATTTTTTATTTTTCGTTTTTACTATTTTATTACTTTACTACGGACAACGTCTAAGAAACTTGATTAGTTGTACAAGAAATTACTTACGAATTTGAAATTACAAATGAAAAATTAAAAATGGCCGCTGAAATATGGCGGACGCTCCTTGACAAATATATCAGTTTTCGAGCGATTCAAAAAACATATAGTCAGTCTCGCATTTTTTTTTTTTGCATAAATTATAAGCAAGTTTCTTAGCTGGTATCCGCCATTTTGAATTTTAAAATCATAAAAATATGTTCATTGTCATTGCCCTAAAAAAACATATATAAATATACAGTTTTTTACATTTTTAGCAGAAATGGACATATTTATCAAAGTTACTTCCAACACGCTTCAGCCGCCATTTTGAATTTTTAAATCGTAACATTAGCTTCGTGATAAAAAGTAACCCTTAGGCAATATGGTCTTTATTTCCAACTACATTTTCATTGAGAGTCCGCCATTTTGAATTTTAAAATTATGCCTCTTGGACTTTACAAATCACAATTATTCCACCCGATCCACGGTTTCAATCGGATTTTTTTACGTTACCCTGATTTCTTCTCGCGTTCACAAGCTCTATAATTTTAAACTAAAAGCACTTTCTTTTTTACATTTTCAAAAAACTACAACATCCAGTATTTCAACTTTTGTCTCTTTTTATTGTCATTACTTTTTTTTTTTTTTTTTTTTTTTATATTTTTGCAAACTTTTGTATTTCCTTACTTCCTTATTATTTATTTTTTTATTTTTTTGTTTTTTATCAACTTTTTATCTCTTTTCATCTACTTTCATAAACCTGGTAGACTCTCTCCGATAAAATGCCAATAAACTTGAAGACAATCCTGCGATGATAACAAATTTCCATTCGGAGAACAAACAAATTTATCATTTGTTGGAATAATAAATTGCGCTCGGTAGTATATATATGCAATGAACATAACCTCAAATTAATAACCAAAAACAAAGTCCTCCTCCGCTATATTCTCTCTCAACTGTAAGATTAAATACACAATGCAGGTCGTCCTCGACGCTGCGGACAAATAGTCGTATAAGAAGTCATCAACAGTCTTGCGGACGCATAAAGCATATAAGATCGTAGCAGAATGTATACAAGGGCCTGGCTAAGCGGACGCTGATGTATGAAACAAATAGCTTCTTTGATAAATCGAAAAGATTGCCGACAGAGTGAAAGACCGATTCCACAGTCAATAACTCGTTCTCGGATCGTATCTAGTTCCCTTTGAATTGCTCTTCCTGTCTCCCTTTGTGTCTGGCCATATACCCTTTGTTTTTCTCTCTTTTTCTCTCTTTCACTCTTCTTTTACTTTCAAAGTTACATCTCCTTTTTCGATATTTTTTCCTTGTGTATTTCTCTCATACTTTACCGCTCGTCCAGCCGTTCCGCTCGTATCCGTTATCTTCTATATCCATAATTTTCGTTTTGTCTCTACGATTTTTCTCATATAATTACACTGTTTTCCTTAGTTCCGTTTTCGCCAATCGAATAATCGAATAATCTACTGCCTTACACGTCGTTACTATTCTTAAGTTTATTCAATCATCATTTCTATTAAAAAGTCGTTAGTTTTTATTTTACGGTTTTCTTAGCATCGATTGTTGTGATGTATTTGTAAATTTCCATTAAATTAATGAAATTTATTGGGTTTTGGCTGCTGCCAATAATAATAAGTATAGGCACGAGGAATATAATGAATGAAAACTTTCATTATTATGTTCTACCCTTTTCATCTTCACTCGCGCTCATTTTTTAAATCTTTTTCCAATTTCTTTTCCTACTTTACTCTCTACTATTAATGTACACCTTTTTGTTCGACAATGGTGATGAAAAATGCATTATTTGTTTTTTCAGTCTAACTTGCTGGAACTAAAGTGTCGATTATCATAAAGCGATTGATGTAACTCGGAATAACAGAAATTATCTAATTTGAAAATTTATACTCAAGATAATAATTTTTTTTATGTTAATTACAGTTTGATAAAATGGACCCTGGAAAAGCCGTTATAAACTATAACTCTAAAATGATATAAATTGCGATTCAGCTCCAGCGATGGACTCCACTTGTATAAAATTAGGGGTAAGCAGAAATAAGCTGTGTGGGAAGGCTACAAGTAGAAAATGGAAAATATGACCCGTATATACCGTCGAAGGAAAAAGATAAAAGGGAGATAACGGAGACAAACGGGTCAAATTCATATCGATTTAGTTAAGGATGAAAAATGTTTATAGTATATAGGGAATAAATGGGTAGGGGATTGAAACAATAGCAGCGATAAGATAAAAGAATTAAGAAATTTTCAGGATAAAAGTATGCAATGAAATATAGAAAATATAGGACGAAGCATAGAGAAAGTATTTAATGATCAATAAAGAAAAAAGAAATAATAAAGCAAATAATTAATGCTGTGATAACATCAAGGAAAAACAAAAAATAAATATAAACGATGAGAGATAGAGAGAAGGAGAAATTGATTGATAATATTTATTATGCCCCGATGCAAACTAAACATGAAAATAATAGGGAAACGCAGAAGATAAAATCAACGAAGAGAGAGTGAGATTGATTGATTGATGCTGTTTATTAGAGCCATGGGTACAATATCCCTAGGCAAACTTATTTACAATATAGATCACAATCAGGAGCACCTTATGTAACGCAGACAGAAAGAGAGAGAGAGAGAGAGAGAGAAAAAAGAGAAGAATACAAAACGAAAACTTGTTTGGTACACAAATCAAAAATGAGATTAAGAGAAGGAAAAGTTCATTATAACACGACATGAGATAAAAGGACATAATTAGTGAATGCGGGAATGAAAGACAAAATGAAATGAAGAAAGGGACGGAGAAGACAAGGAGGAAAGAAAACGAGAGAGACGCTATAATTAAAGTACAATCAATAAAGAATAAGAATAATTTCGGTTTATGAAGAAAAATGAAGAACGAAAGAAACATAATTAGTATGAATTTCGCAATAGACATTTCATTCTAATTATAATTGAATAAATATGTAGGATATACTTATATATATATATGTATATTATACATATTATTAGAAAGAAATGTCTATTGTAATTCAAACTAGATGTTTCTTTCGTTCTTATATACGCACATATTTTCATATTCTATATACACATATTCTATTATTATTTATTACAGCATGAGGAGAAAAGACATTCGGACCTTCGTAAAATATTGGCCTCACTAATATATATATATATATATATATATTATATACATTTACTTTTAATATATTAGTTAGGCCATATATATATATATATATATATACATGTACTTTTAATATATTAGTGAGGCCATTATTTTACGAAAGTCCGAATGTCTTTGCTCCCCATGGATGAATCGTTTCTATGTGATGTAATAAATAATAATAATAGAATATTATTAGCAGATAACGAAATCAAAATAAAGACAAAATGAAAGTAGATATACGTGAAAGGAAAAGATATAAGGAAAGGAACGAAAAAAAGTACGACCAAAGAAAGATAATGGGACTAAATTAGAAAAAGTGGACTAGAAAAAGACAAAGGTAAATGAGTCGAGAAGTTGAAGGATCGAACGTAATGACGTAGTGTGAACACTAAAGAGAGAGAGAAATCGAGTTATCGAAAGAAAAAGACAACATGACAATAAGTAGAGCGAAATAAAGGATGAGTTAATGAGCGTAAAATAGTTTTTATTACGCCCTGTATTAAAGGAAACTAGGAAAAGAGGAAATTAGAAGAAGATTAAAATAGAATGAAAACTTTAACTTTGTCCTCATTTATTGGCTTTGTATAAAATATAGTGCATGAAGAGTCCATTATAAACTATATTTATATAATAGAACTAAAGCAGAAAAAAATGTCGAATTGTTTATTTATATTCCAATATTTGAATTATACATATGTAATTCAAATATTGTATTAAATTATTTTATATAATATATAGATATATATATATGTACATTATTTAATATATTATATAATATATTTATATATTATATATAAAATATTTTAATACAATATTTTTATACCTTTATTCGGGCGTTTAAGTACACTTTGCACCCTAGTTCGGTAATGTTTTATTAGACGTCCGTTTGAAGTGCGTAAAGTCAACTTTTATGTACGCTGGAAGATGACAAGCGTAAAGTAAAAAAAAATCGTCAATAAAGTGAAATGATATACGATAAACCTACTGAAAGTTCCCATATGGGATCCCATGTATGAATTTGACGTGAAATCCCACATACGAAAATGTAAAAATTTCTTAATAATTCACATACGAAAATGTTCTGGGATATTTTTTAGACAATTTTAAACAAGGAAGAAACATGTTTTATTATAATAGAAATAGTTTCCGAGAAAAAATGAGTGGCATAGTAAAAATTTTGAAACATAAGAAAGAAACATGTTTTTTTTTTGTAATAGAAATCCCATTTCAAAATTCCCATATATAAAAAATCCCCAAAAATGTTGTTCATTCCAAAAAAACAACATTTTCTTATATAGGATTTCACGTCAAATTCCCACGTGGGATCCTATATGGGAATTTTCAGTAGGGAATATATACTGTCACTAAACGCTCGTTATTCCAATCGGTGTAACGTATAGAAACCTTCAAAAAAAGAAAACACATTTCAATCATTTTCTATCTCAACCTTTGGACCACCTTCCCTCCGACGAAGACTGCTATAATACTACTATAATGACTACCTTGAAAAACATCGTATTACGTCGTAGGGCCCATGAGATTTTCCGCTTAGGTTTCGGGGCGCGAAATGCCATTTTAAAATGCGCAATGAATGTATACAATTTTAGACGCATTAATATATTTTCAGAATTATCAAAATCAAACATTACTCCTGCTCCTACTGTGACAAAAATAACATCGGATTGCCGTTATACCAAAATTATATTTTCGTTAGCCAGGTGCGTAAAATTCGTGTTTTACACCCGCATTTGCGGGAGTAAAATGCGTTTTTATAACCCCAGGGGTGTAACATTTGCCGACCCTCGTTTTCTACTAGTCGTGCAAAAAACATTCCGCCCTGGGTAACGGAAAATCTTGTTCGTGACACGGGAGTAAGATTTGACACCCTCGTGTGTTTGACCTTACACTCGGGCTGACTTCGCTAGCCCTTGTGACGTTAAACACACTCGAGGTGTAAAAACCACTTTTACTCCCTAGTCACGAAAATAACTATTTCTGAATTTTGATTTTCCAGAGACGAAAAACAGTAGTATTCTGCATTTAATCATCTTTGTTTATTTTGTCAATTTCATTGATTCTTCCCAAACTTTCAATACCCACTGTTCAATTTGTAAATTCCATGTTCATCATTTATCCTGGGTCTTACGCTCGAAGTTGTCAAAATACGTTCATTGTCATTGGTCCCCATAAAACTTACAGAATCATTGATATTTAAAAGAGTGAAGTTGACTTTTTCAACATTGAATGTCACTTTCTTTTTTAAGCGCCCTTAAAAGGTTGATACGTTCATCACGAACGAATTTTCACTCTAGAATATATTTGGAGGGTACATTTCGATGAAATCATCCAGGCACGAATGGCCCGATTTCCAACCAACTCGTCGCAGAGATCTCTAGCGGGAAAAAATTTTTGGAGAGTGGTCATCGCGCGCCCGTTCATTATCTCACCCCCTGTTCCGCTCATTCAATTAGCACTTGTGGGATCCAGCTATTATCATTTTCGTATACCAACACACTCTCCACTACTCCCTCCCATTCCTAATTCTCTTCCATTTGTACTACGTGTCTACCTTTCCCTTCGTTTTGACTCCCTCCATTTTCCTCGCCGTTATATATTTAACATAATATATATTAAAGATCCCTTTCCCTCTTTCATTTGCTCACCTACTAATTATTTTCGTCTTTCTCCTATTATCTCTTTCTTTAATCCCACGCCCCATCTCTCTCTCTATTGTATTTTACCGTCATCTCCGTCTCTCGATCGTTCATCGCATATATACTTCCCTCTTTCTCATCGGCTTCCGTCGTCGTCGTCGTCGTCGTCGTTTGTAAAGCGCTTGACGTAGTAGATGCTGGAGCGGATACCGCTGAATTTGGTGGGATGCTACACGGGATGCAGGACGCGCAGCGCCAGGGGCGGCGACGTAGCGGGAGATGGAAGCGCCGGAAGAGCGGCTGGGGCAAGGGGGCATTGCGGGGGGGAAAGGGCGTTACGGGGGCGGGAGAGGAAAAAGGGACCCGGTATCGATTTCACCGAGTTTCCACGGGTAAACGCGAGCGGCATAACTTTAGACGTATACGGCGAACCGCGCCGATGTCGCACTTCTCTGCGAGAGTCACGCCGTGGAACGAGTGAGTGAGAGAGAGAGAGAAAGAATACAGGCAGAAAGACGTATAGAGTAAGAGAAAGAGAGAGAGAGAGAAAATGGGAGTATACCGGGGTAGTTGGGGTTTGGGGGGGGGGGGGGGGGACGCGTCATTGAGCGGTGATCGGCGTTACCTGGGGCGTTTCGCGGGGATGATGCCGGGGTTCGTGGGGTTGGGGCGAATTGGGAGCGGGGGGTGGGGGGGCGAGCAGGAGAGAGAGAGAAAAAAAAGCTTCCGCCTAATGACAGGGCGGATAGTGTTGCGCTTTTCAGCGCCCCGACGCTGAATATTTATGAGTTCTATTGCCGCGGCTTCTGTCGCGACGGGCGGCGACTACGCCGCGGCTATAATTCCGGTGTTCTACGTGGGTGTATTTTGTATAAAACGCCCGCGCGCGCGCGAATATACGGTAGGTGGCCGATGGAAGCGAGTGGCCGGATCCGGACGATATTTCGAAACACGTTCGCTATTCTGGTATTCGGCACTGGCGTAAAAAAAGTTGAGCAGTTTATGAGTACAAAATGTATTATAATCACGCACTTATGAGTTTAGAAAAAGCTCGTTGAAGGGTGGTATACTTTGAAATGGTAAGCTGACATATCGGCGGATAGGTATGGACTTGAAGAGTTCTTTTTGTACTCATTCTGTACAACTTACAGCATCACCGTTGTTTAGGGATTAGGATGGAACTAGATATTGGGGGATTTTGGAAAAAAGCTAAAATAGGATCATATTTTCGAGTCATGTTATGATTTTTCAAGATACGTAAATTTTTACTCTATCGTTATGAAAGCGTCTAGGGATATAGGGATTCTGAATACGATTCGGAAATTATACGGAGCACGTATATGCAGGACGCGTATATGTGGTTGATTATAACGAAATCATGCAATTTTGGTAATCGAGAATTGGTTGGAATATTCCTTCCTAATTCCAAAACTCTTTTTCACATGGAAGAATTGAAAAATGTTTACGTTGTGGAAGTACCTGCCGATGCATATTAGCCGGCAAAAATGTCGGCTCTAAATTCACGTTTAAGGTGGTTCTAAAGTAGAACAGTTATCGGCCGAGCTTTTCAACCATAAAAGTATGAATAGAAAGTGATTGAAACGTTTTTTTCAAAATTGTTTCAAACCTTTTTTATTTATTCTTTTCCTGTGTTTAGATTAGGTCGATAACTGTTCTACTTTGGAACCCCCTTAAGGTGATTCTAAAGTAGAACAGTTATCGACCGAGCTTTTCAACCATAAAAGCATGAATAAAAAGTGATTCAAACGTTTTTTCAAAATTCGGACTTTGGAAGGGTGTTTAGGATAGGTCGATAAAAGTTCTATTTTAGAACAAGAATTAAAATGGTTTTAAAGGGGAAAAAAGAAGAAGATCGCTGCTGTGGGTGAGATTACAATAGTTTTCTAATGTTTTGGAATTTATAGCAAGAAATGAAACAAAGGATTCATTGGAATAACAATATGTAAACTTGATGATTAATTAAAAAAAAATTGTTAAGAAAATAAGAATGAAAAGATGCATATCGTTAAAACCAATGAAAACTGTTGATAATTCAAATAGATAAGAACGAAAATTTATCGTAACGATCAAAACTAAGTAAACTTTGACGAATATTCAGAAAAAATATATAGAAAATTTAATTATCAAGAGAAATAAATGAAGAATACGTAAAAATATAAGAAAATCACGATGAACCAACGGAAATGTCCGAATATATATACGGAAATGGACGAAAGTTGACGAAAGTGCGAGAAAAGTTGTCAAATTTCCGAAAAAATTTTAAAAAAATAAAACGAAAATTGACGTCGAGGACGAAAGGTTCAATGGTGGTCGAGCAGAATGGTTCGACATTGTGCTATCCGGGATAATATTTCCAGAATATTATGTTTAAAATAATATATTTTATATATTTCCAGAATATTTTGTTTAAAATGTTATATTTAATGTATATTTCAATAATATTTTATTGAAAATAATATGTTAAAATATTTCCAGAAATTTTATTTAAAATATTCTGTTTTAGATATTTCTAGAATATTTTAGTTACACTATTTTGTTTAAAATATTCTATTTTATATATATATACTATATATGTACTATATATATACTAGAATTTTCATTATTAAAATATGTTAGGCATATATTAATAAAAAGTGACAACGATTGATGAAAACTAACGCAAATTGTCCGTAAAACCAGCAGAATTCTATCGAAATTGAAAAGAAAAACAAAAACAGCATCGTCCTATCAACAAAATCCAACTGGACGAGTTGGATCGTGCTGGATTCCACGTGGATCAAGTTTAACCACTTCCATTTAGCTGAATCTTATCAGATTTTGACGCAAACACTTCAAGGAAGAAATCGAACGTAATCGAAAATCCTCAAAAAGAAAGAATGACATTTTCGAAAATCGGCATCAATGCGAATTTAATTTGATCAAATTTATGATGACATTTGTAAAAAAAAAGAGTATTAGAAATTTAAAATTTAGAAAATGGAACAAAAGTTGTGTCTGGAAATTTATCTACTCTACAAATTTATATCAATTTTCGTATTTTATGTCAGAATAAAATCTGAATTAATTTGCTTTTTTTAAATTTTGTCAACTAGACCGTTTTCTTCCCAAAATCAAAATTACCTAATTTTGATACTACATTCAAAGTCAACGCGTATGCTCATTCTTCTTTTTGTTATTCGTTGCATACCGGTAAAAATACTTATTAAAATCTGAGTTTTTCGTTCCGCATGCCGCCATCGTGTTTGCGGAACCACTCTAAAATGAAACTGCACATTTCAACAAAATCATGTTGACGCCATGTTTTATTCCTGCGATAATCGCAAAAATAGTGAATAAAAAAGTAAAAATTAAATTTTTCTCGTGAAAGAATAAAATAAGAATTTAATTTGTCAGAATGTGACCTTCAGAAGGTCAAATAAAGGTCAAATGTTAAAAAATCGTCCGTTCTTCGAACTGTTCAGGATTTATGAGCGAATAAATAATGTAAGGTTTGGAGGCCATCTACCTTGTGCATCTTGACCTTAAAGTTAATTTTCAAGGTTATCTGAAAATTAGAGTGATTTTTTATTTAACCTTCTGAAAGTCACACCCCTATAAATTAAAAATTATCGTTTCTGATATAAAATTTACCGATCTATCGATTGCCGGTCTTAAAAAGAGGGGTTCACATTTAGAAAAATCACTGTGACTAATAATAATTAATTGTATATATATAAATAGGTTGTTTTCAAAACAAATACCGTACATTTTAAATATTGTTGACGGAAACCGAACGACTTTGATTCTTACTGCGTGTTCTGTCTTTGTTTTCGTAAGAAGAACATATAAACAATAGAAATATAGAAAGAATTTATAAAGATCTTCTTTAAAAGGAGTTAAATTCTCCAGATTCTCAGAGTTTATTTCTATACGAAAAAATAAAAATAAATCATTTCCTGACTTTTAGCAAAAAACGTTTAAAATTGTTTAAAATTATATTTGTCGAATTGAACAAGTCAGGCTGAAATTGAAATACATGAAAATGTGTCCACGTTAAAAATCATTTCACTCGGGATAGATTATCGTACAAAAATGGGAATAACAAAGCAATAGTATGCAAAAATAATGAATCGAATTTATCGCAGTACGTGGCGTGAACTAGGAATCGCAGATTATATTGGGAAAAGCGTGTATGAAAGTTGACCCATTAAAATGCACACTTCTACAACCAGAAAAATTATCTTTTCAATGTAAAGAAGAAATCCGTGGAAATATTCGACAAGTAACGTTTTACGTGACGAACGTTTAAAATATATCCGATGAATTCTTTTCAAGGAATCTGCTCTTGATCATTTATTATTTCATTTTTGTCTTGCTTGAAGTGCATACCAGGTTGCCAACACGTACCACAATTTCATATGCCAGAACGTGTTATAATACTATTATTGTAGCATTTGTAATATAAATTTCGAAATATTTGAGCTTTTCTCAAACGTTTTATAGCCGGCGCGTCGTTGCCAGTTTTACATACTGTGACGTAACCACCAACATTGTAATCTTGTTGCTCCTTTCTCTTTTTGAGGACAAGTCATGTTGGAACAAATAAAATTTAAAATAATATTAAGTCGC
>JAPYZR010010014.1:0-23708 GCA_030522945.1 Trichopria nigra
ATGGTAGACGGTAGAGACCCCTAGCGGTAGAAACGGGAAAGATATCGCGATGTCCAACAATACCCCGTGTCCAAGAATACCCCGCCTTCCCCTACATAAAAGCAAAGCTTGTCTGTAGCCTGCTCTTTGAATGTATACAGTAACAATTCACTGTACTCCTTTAATGCAACTTATATTCACACTTAAATTATTATTTTTTTTTTTACAGAAATTATTTATTATAACGGTGTAGAATATTTTTAATATTATTAAATGAAGTAATTAGCTAATGAAAGTAAGTATATTTTCAACAATTTTGAAAAATATTTTCTTTTTAGATGTTTATTTTTTTCTTTGTTTTATTTTTTATTTATAACGATGGCGAAATATAATAGAATAAATCGGAAAAGGAAGCAAGAAGTAAGAAAATATTTGGTGAGAAATTAAGTTATTTTTCCTAACTCCGTGCGTAAAATAGCCCATTCCCGCACTGCGAAAATGTATTTTCCGCACTCATTTGCGTGCGCAAAATCGAATTTATTTTGCGCACTCGTTAGGAAATAGTATTTTATATGTAGGATATGTATACAATTACAGTTTTCGATCAATCACAAAGTACTGTAAATAAACGGTAAATAAATGGAAAAAGGGAAAAATCGACAATTAAAGTAATTTGTGTTAAGAATCAGCGAAGGGGCTTCCTATACAGATAAGATGCGTGTAAAAACAAGACCACGCAGAATCTCGATCTGGCAAGGACTCGCCAATGAGCAGGAATCGAAATTAATCGATATCGACCTGTGATAGTCGCAAAGAAAATCCAACCTCGCAATGTCTTCAAGGGTCGCAAAACTGCAATACATCTTGTATGATTTTACGATTAAGAGAAAAGTTTGGTTCTGAAAGTTCTCACCTTATCATTTAATTAGATTTCTGATAAGTTTTCGCGTTAATTAATAAAATATGCATTTCTCATTAAAAGATGGAGTTTTTATATTTTATGTTTCTATATAATTGAGTATAAATATGAATTAATCAGTAAAACTCCAAGAGAAAAACTTGCTAAACCGTTTTTTTTTTAATTTCATTGTTCTTAGTGTGAATTTTTGATGAAGAACAATAATTGAAAAGAATTGTCAATGGATCGGTTGACGTTAAAAAGTGCAAAGTAACTACGTTGGTAGCAAAGTAGACGTTATCATTCGCGTCGGGCAAATGTATACAAACTAATCGTTTCAAAATATTGTAAGGTGATAAAACGATCGATCATCCGATCGGTTAAGAAATAAATTAATCGAGATCGCCGATTTCTCGCAAGGACGTTTATTATATACGTTCTCGGGTATATAATAGTGCTCCATTCTCACACTTACCATAATGGAAATGGGTATATATATAAATAGCGAGACAGCCTAGTGCACACATCGGCTAGTTTACGATAAATTTAATTCCAGGAGGGATTATTCACACTTCGGTAACGTTTATTCCGCCAATTTGTCCCTTATCGATTATCACACGCTTCGATGGAGATGAAACTGCGGGATTACGCCGGAAAGTTAATAGCTTCGGTTTAATAATGTTCTCTTCCAATGGCATGTTTGTTATTATACCGTTTTTCTTATTAAGTATAACTGGATATTTCAGAAATGGTTTGGAAAATTACACTGTACTGTGTTAATTCATAATCCAGAATTCACGATTCACAAGTTTTTTGGAGGGTACAGAAGAAAACATTTTGTAATTTATGATGAGAACACTTTTTTTTGAAAAGCACTGAGACGAATAAATCTGATTATGGAGCTTGAAGCGATCATTAATACAATAATCCATGCGAGGGAAATTGCTGTCATTTAGTTTATTTCTAGGTACTGGCCTATAGAAAGACAGTATTGTTCCTGACAGAGCATTTTAACGCAAGAAATAATAAATAGTTATTCCAGTACAAGAAATTGATCATAATGATGTCACAGCTGATCACGATGTATAAAATGTAATGTTTACAGATTATAAAACATTATATTAATTTTTTCTAAGGGCCAGATATATTTGGCATAAACGCCACTGCGGAATGTGAGTGCAGAAAATATACTCAAATGCACAACACACATCATCCAATGACGTGTTTTACCGTTTAACGGCATTTTAAAACGGTTGCAAAGCCGCGATAATGTAACGATTTAAATGCGGGCGTACAGTAAATGTGTATTTACACATGTACATATAGAAGTTCAACAGGCTTGTATAGTCACCGAATGAAACCGTATTCCTCAATGAAACCGTTATTAGAAAAAAAATAAAGATCGTACACAGGAGGACGTCGCGACAGTCGTATAATTCACGAAGTTTAAGGCTAGTCTGATAAAAAAAGCTATACGTTAACATTAAAAATGCAACGTCGTAAAACGAAACCATACAAGTTTTTTATATATAGATATTTCTTTATCGTTATTTCATTCATTACGATGATTCAGGCGTATAAACGTCTTTAATATAGACCATTAATGATGGAATGTATTCAAAGCAATTCCGCGAACTGGAATTTTAACAGAAGGCGAATCGATTAAGTTGAACGACTTGCATTTATTTGTTATAGATGTTTTTTAATATAATTTATGGTATATATATATAGTATAGTTTAGACAGGAACAAGCGCCCCAACCAACTGAATTGGTTCAGAAATTGGTTGGATTAACTAGGAACGACAAATAAAATGTTTAGTCCACCTAATTGCGTTAGTTGCATGGTCTGTTTTCCAACTAATTACAAATGGTAGTTAACTAAATGGATTTTTTTACATTTGATATAGGAACCAACTAAGAAATGTCCAACCAGTCGAAAATTGGTTATTTCAACCAAGTCGTTTTTTCCGTGTACATTCAACGTATAGCAGTGTAAGGTTCGGTTCAAAGGAGTATATTTCGATGTACATTTTTTTTTTTTTTTTTTTTTTTTTTTTTTTTTTTTTTTTTTTTTTTTTTTTTTTTTTTTTTTTTTTTTTTTTTTTTTTCTTTTTTTTATTTTTTTTAATTTGTTTTTTTTTTTTTTTTTTTTTTTTTTTTTATATTTTATGAAACGAAGTAGACATTAATTAAACGGATCATAAAAAATGAGTTGTCACTTTTTGAATCTTGATTCATTTGTAATTTGTAGAACATTTTTTGCTGACGTGGTTGTATGTGAGCTGATTTGGACCAAGGAATCAAATTCATTCTTTTACTATTGTTAAGCTTAGATCTTTTTTAATTAGTTCGTTAGGAACAAACTATTGTGTCCCGTAAAATCTTAGTAATTAATATCAAGTAAAAAGCCTTTTCTTTGTTTAGAAATACAATTAGGCTCCAGTAATTACAAAATTTCTAAATGCAGCACTGTTAATTTTGTAGTTGGAATTATAAAGAAATATAGAAGAAATGAAAAGATAAACACATTGACTTACTTAATTCTTTATTATTATTTGCTTATTTGTTTATTACTTTATCATTTTATTATTTATTGTAGACCGACCGATAAATACCATAACTGAACACGGTTTAGAATTAAATTCGAAATTCTAATTTATCTTTATTTTTTTAACGAGAGAGAGAAAATTATGACAAATAAAGTTTCAGTTTTTTATCATTTTCTATTCCTATACGTATTTAAAATAGCGCAGATTCGAGGTTAGGTTTAAAGTTTACAGTTTAAAGTTCACATTATACTCGAGTTGAATCCATCAATTGCATTCTAGAAACTTAAATACGATATCATTAATATGGTTTAAAAAACGTAGTTCAAACACATAAACAGCAAAAAAAGAGCAGAAATTACTTTCAAGCATACAGATTCATTGCTACCCTAGTAGAAAATGACACCAGTTTCTGACCAGTTTTTCTGGTCTATATGTTAAAAGTAATGGAGTCCAGAAAAAAGGGCCATGAACTGGTCTTATTTTCTACTATAGGGTAAACGTGAAACGGTAAAAAATGTTGATCCAAAAATTTGTCTACAAATATGGTCGTTTTTGTACAATTGTCGACAATCGGGAAATAGAGCTCAGAAAGAACTCGCTGACATGAAGACGAAGCTGATGACTTTTCGTTAGAAAGTAAAACATTGAAAATATAACCAGGTAGAGGGTGGTATAAATTGAATAACATAAAATAACATCGAAACCCAGCAAACAATCACAGAAGTTATGTCACAGTCATATAATATAGTTACATTAAAATGTCCGCCTCAAAATTGTCACAGTTACATAACGGTGATTGTGACGTAATAGTTACATAGCAATTACGTCACAATCACTTTTATGTAACTGTGACAATTTTGAGGCGGACATTTTAATGTAACTATTACATAACTGTGACATAACTTCTGTGATTGTTGGCTGGGAAGTTATCGATATATATTGTTGATAAAAATGTATATGGCAGTCTTCAGTATTCATTCGTGAATATAAAAGATTGAAGATTGCTGAAAATTGTCGAGCATCGAGATGTGAAAAAATTAGTTACAAATATCATGACTGTGGCTTATTGACGAACTTTTATCACTAATTCAACAAGTCTACTTAAAAAATCTTGACAAATCCAAGTACGATCACGATCCGTTGTTGACGTGGAATTATGATAATTCGCAATATGGAATGAAATGTGCTCATATATAGCGACGTTTAATACGACTTTTAAACCATCACTTAATAATCTCATTTTATCGACGCATTGTTGGATACTATTTATACGATAATTCGAATCTCACGCTCGATTCCAGTTGTGTATTTTTCACTCGCGCTGTCTCGGCATTTGGTCTCGCACAAACAAATTGCACTTTCTAAAACCAAGCGCGAGCGCCTTATGAGCATTTCTTAATTCTTATACATATGAGATTTAAAGATCGCTTTGTCTCGCGATTCCACATATTCGATTATATTGCGGGGGCGCGGCGTAATTTCCCGCGTATCAAGCTCCTATTTTCTGCATTGGCAGCCAATTAAATGGCGGCGAATCAGGAAAATGTAGAGCCATTTATTGTTTCCGAACGCGAGAAGTGGATTTCGAATAGTGACATCATGCATACAGGCGTATATATATCGAGATCCATTTATCCAGCGCGTATATAGTATATATATGTAGAACGGCGCGTATGTATACGCATCCAATTGACAATTCCGTCGACGCCCAGCCTTGACACACTCGACGTATAACAATATGTATATAAAAGTCACGCGGGTTCAGCTGCTGTGAAATGTACGTGCACGGCATTCCTTCCGTTTATCCGTTGCTTGAAAACCGCGGGGGTTTCATTCGCGGTTTCAACCGCATCGTACACGCACCTCGTCGCCACAAGGAAATTGAAAATAAAAATCTGTTGTAAAATTCGAATACGGAAATCTGATTTGAACTTTTTTTCTCGTTCTTGGTATACCGCCGTAACATTCATGTGCAACCCTCATTGTTTATTGGCATATGTTGTTTCATTCCATATAGTATTTATTACGCTTGCATCATCCGACAAAATTTTACGAGAATGTAAAAATAAGAGATTTTTAAAATAGTGTATATGTAGATAATGTTGGTAGTACTGTCGGTAGTATTGTAACGTTTCGTTCGGCCATGATGTTGGCCATTTTCAAAAATGTATTCTATACATTATAATTGGGTGTATACATAGGGCAATGTGGCAGATTATACGTCTAAGCGCCATATACCACGTATACGAGCAATTATCATTAATGCAGAATAAATTTATGAAAATGACCATAATGCCACGGTCGAAATGTTATTTATAACTTGTTTTTGTTATTGTCTACTAACCGTACTACCAAGATTATCTACATTATTTAAAAAATGTTCAATAATCGGTCGAGAAGATCAAAATTCATATGCATAATATTGATAAGAGATCATAATTGGCGTAAATTGCCATAAGACGAGTTAACAGCAGGCACTGAAATGGATGAAAGTAAATTTCCAACTCATAAATATGAATGGAAACGGTCGAATGTGAATAGGAATTGATGGAAATTAACAAAAGCTTATATATCTCGATTGAATTATAATGTATCGTATACATGCATCACATCTGTATGATTATTTTAATAATTTCCGTATAAGCGAGTAAAGTATATGCATCGAAAAATTGTGTTTAGGGTGCAATATGTAGATGTCATTTCGAACCTAAAAAATGTCGATTCTCATGAGGGTTCTAATGGACCATATGTAGTCCATCAGATTTTTGAAAATTGACAAAAAGTATTTTAAAAATCATGAACTTATAAATGTGCAGTATCTAATTTTAAAATATATACAAAAACTTTCGGTATAACATTTACAAATCTAATCAATCGGTGAAATTCAACATTGTAATCAACAGATTACTTTGTATTACGCATGTGAATGCACTATAAAATATATGAACTTCATCAAAAGTACTGATAATGTAATCGCAAACATTTCAATTTTGAGCGAAAACAAATAAATATTTGTATATTTTTTTTTTCAGGTGAGTGTCATGCTTGTCGTTGGTGATAATACTACTACTTATTGTGAGTAAATAAATACACAGGTTTATAAATTATTTTAAACTTTAACTTAATTTTATATGTATAATTTCTATTCTTTTTCCGTTATTACAATTCTCTTTTTGATTTAATGATTGTTATTTAATCAAGTTTATTTTCTTTAAATTATTCAAGTCATTATTATTCCAATACTTTTATAATTTTTATCGATGTTTATTATTTAATTAAGTAATTGTGCTTTTATTAATATGCATGACTCGAAAATTTATAAGAAATTAATTAGAAAGTTCAATAATGTTGACAATTTATGTTTTGCCTTTTTTCATAATCACAATTTATGTGAACTATCGGATATGTTTTGTCTTTGTTTCGCGTCTTTCCCAAAAGAGTATAGCAGTAGTAGTAAAGATATGACTGTTCCACACTACGTGTGTTTACACTAGGACATCCGATATTCCTACACACCTATAGTTATTAATACGTCGTTTTTTACATTTCATCATTATTACACTTTACCTGATCCTGATTCATTCATTCATTCTTTCATTTTACACAAACGCACTCACGCACACACTCTCTCTATCTCTCTATCATTTCCATCTGCTTTATCTCATTCATTACATCCATTCTTCTGCTTATTTTCTCTTTAATAGACTCACACTGTCTTTTTAGATACTCAACTATTTCTCTCTCTCTCCCACTCCCGCATAATCTACACACTTTCTTGAAGAAGAAGAGAAAGAATTTAATGACCGTATTATCGATATGAACAATACTGATAACACAAGTTTGCCGGTGCCTCGTGCGGGCCGATTGCTACTGATGCTTATAAAAAAAAAAGTATACGCGTTACCCAGCTACATAAAATATACTGTTAACGTTATGACTGTTTTACGGAGTGCGATCAAGATTAATAATGTAATTCTACAACGATATAATTCCAATCGGATTATATATTTATATATCGAAAATAATGAGATGTATGCAACGAATGCACGGAAAGAAACCATATGGTACCGTTATCATCCATCATCATTGACGTTACGTATATATACAAACAAATGTTAGATCTAATAATTACGATCGGTGAGTAATGATATATTTCGTTACTAGTGCGGCAAATGCAATTTCCCGCCCGAGTGCAATGAACGACATTTTTCTTGATTCCAAAAATGTAATGAAATTCAATATATGTGAATTAATTAATTTTAATACGTATTTTAAATTTATTTAATACGGTAATACAATAATTGATAAAAGTTTTATTGATGCGAATTAAAAAAAGTTTTTAGGACTTGAATGCGCTAATGTCACATTCACTTCCAAGTACCACCTGTGATTATATGGAGAGCTACTAAGAAAGTGGTAATATCATATAAGTAGCAAATATGATATATCATTTTTTTTCTATCACCAATTTTCGACAATGTTCTATCGCATATATATTTATGACAACAAAAATTAATGTTTCGTTAGCTCAAAATCAATGTTGAAACTGGAATACAGAGGCAAAATACTTTTATATTAATTTTTAACGTATTATATTTGCGATAAAAACGAAATACAAATTTCTAATATAATGCACGTAATTTAAACTATTTGGTTGAAAACTCGGTTCGTCCCGCGTGCCTGACCTAAATAGTTCGATCCAGTTATAAATTTCGTTCGAAATTACGGGCGAGTTATTATAATATAAGTTGAGAAATACCGATCGATGGGAAACCCGATGCTCTCAGGGTGCTCTCAGCAGTGCATCCATCATCAACAAACTTGGAGCACCACCGGCTGCTGAGGCCAAAACGCGGAAGAACATTGCCTCAGCAGATACTTAATGAGGCCGATCCACTAAAGGGATATATATACCGTACAGCACTTTCGGGGCTTCCCTACTCCTCTTGATGGCATCCTGGCATGTATTCTGGCCGGAAGTTACGTACATCCGTAACGCATCGCCGAGACGGGCTCGACTTGAAAATTGATCCGATCTCCATCGACGAACGGACGTCCCCTTTCCGAATAATTTAACAAATTACTGTCGTTTTCATTGATATGTATATATCATACAAAGAACGTGCAGGTGCGCGCACGTATAGGTGTCTACGTGTTTGGACGACGGGGAAAGGCGAAAACGTTTTTGTCAAGTCCTCGTGCGTATAGCCTAAACTTTCTTGTTTTTAAGAAATAAGACAATAAAACCAGTAGTATATAGTAGGAATATGGATATAATATTGTTGCATGTCCAAACACATTCACGCGACCATCGAGTTTTACGAACACCCGAGGAGCGACTGCCGTAAACATGACTCGATGAGATTCCGTAAATATTTCCAGTAAACGAATTATGGAAATTACACGAGGTATAACTTCATTTTCGTCTTGCCCCGAGCGTTCCAAAAACTCGATTATAGCATACAATGTATACAAATAATACCATGGTCGTTGATGCGATCGATGAGATTTTAGAACATTTAAAAAGAAATGAAAAAAAAGGAAATTAGTTTCTTTATGTTTTGACGTAAGATGTATTGAATTTTTGGAACACTTGAAATGCCATAAATGAGAAAATTAATATACATCACATTTGACGTTGATAAACTCGAATTGTAATTATGTTGCAAAGTATATAAGTTCTCCTTTTTGTTCTTGTCCTATACGAACGTTCCAATAACAATTGTCATCAATTTTGAAAACGTTCTCTTAGAGAATTTCTCATTGGCTTTTTTTATTTTTTTGCTTATTAAGTAGATCTCACTATATGTATCGTTGTATTACTGGACTCACTTTCAATTTTTGCTTCGAGACAATAATCGTCCTCTGCCGCAGGGAACGCTCGAAACGAAACATTATAGCATATTAGTCCTTCGTGTTTTCGGTGAAATCAATTGCTCACGCGTTACTCGTTTGATATTGTATATACATATACGTATTTTTAAAAGCTCTAATTACTTTGGATTTTATAATACTTTTTCGCTTACCCGTGGGAATCGTCTTCCATTTCGTTCAGCAACATTTATTTTGTTTTCGCAACGCGAAAGAATTTTGAAATTATACTCATTCATCCAAGTGAGGAACTATAACTAAATTAGAATGACCCATTCATCGATCCACTTTCTCTCATTGTAACAATCATTCAGTGAATTTTTTTCATTCTAAATATAATAATAACCAGTGACATTTACGTATTTTGTAAATATTTGACCTGCTCCCCAGTCAGCAACAAGACCTCTCAAAGAAGTCGTAAAGGTATCAGAAAATTTTTCTGACTTGTTAAGAAAGCTAGAAATGATATCAGAAATATATCATAAAGAGGTCAGATGACCCACTTAAAGATGTCATTTTGGTAATATCGTAAAGTCCTCTTTAAGATCTCTTTATGATACATTATGAGGACTTTCTGAAGGTTCTGCTGTCTGGGTCACTATTTCTTTCTACCGATCTATAAGAGTACGATGACACGTTGCTCTACTCAATATTGCACAGAGCGTACCAAAAGTTTGGAAACAATAATCGCCGCTCGCCGCGCCCTCTATGTCGAGTGCGTGCATCGTATTCTTCTCGAAAAGTCCTTTCGAAAGAGTCCCCACTTGACCCATGTGCTATTTAAGATTCTCAGCCCTTGCGTGAACATCACACGACAGTTTCTAAACATTTGGTACACTCTGTATATACAGAATATTCTCTGTTGACCTGCGATCCCCCGATTGTCCGAAATTCATTCGCACTAAAAAAAATTCTCCGCTTGCGTGCTTCAAATTTTTCATAACGTGTATATTTTGTTTCGCTGTTTGGTTTTGATTTTCAAAATTCAAAATGGCAGGCTCGCTATAGATCCTGTAGACTACAGACGTACAAAGAAATTCGAGTATAAAAAACTTTTTTTTTTTGCATTTATCGTCAGTTTATCGACATATGCTTTGCTGTAAGGTCCATCGCGTGTCAAAAATTCAAAATGGCGGATTCAATATGGTTGACTGTTTCCCATGATATATAGTCGGAATGTCAGTGCGCTTCATTCAAGCACGTATTTTTATTGGCTATTATATGGGGATTCTGTACGGATTTCGTTTTGCCCGTACCCCGAGACTTGCTGCAGCATTGCCGACGAATATTATCAAGTGGCAAATTACATACAGTTACGAAGCCATTGAATCGCAGTCATGCGATAAGGCTTCGAACGTCATACTGAAACTTCCTTTCGAGCAACGACGAGCGTTTGGGCGGAGATTACCGAGAGTGTGCTTAATACTTCAATTATATGACTGGCGTTCGAGCATATATAGTCGGGCATCGAAAAGATGGTCGTTCGCCGTTTCGTTATCACAAAAGGCTTTTTTCTATCAATAAGTTAATCAGGGTGAATGTCGATCGACACCTATATCCGCGTATATATAGGTCCAACGCGTAAGCCTTTTAAATCGCCGAACAGTTTAATCGCAAGCTCGATAAAACTCGTAATAAAAAGACAAGGAGATAAGCCGCTTATTGTAAATTGCATACGAAGTTTTCCTCCGACGGTTTTGTCAGATTTTTACTTCAGGAGTGCGGCTCGAACCGAGCGAAGGATTTTTGCAATAGTCCGACGCCCTAATCGCGATTGCCAGACTTGCTCTTTAGCAGTATATTTCAGAATTTCACCGCAGAAATCTAGGACAAACGATTCCATTTAAATAATTCGTTCGAAAATGGTGTAGATAAAGTTGGCCGTTAATAACTGATCATATTTGAATATTGACTGGAATGAAATGGATTTTCTTTTTTTTTTTAAGTATTTTCAATGGCTTGACTTTCTGCATTGGAATAGCCGTTTAGCAAAGTGAGCGATAGTCTGAATATATATCATATAGTTTTCGCCCTGCTTTTTATTTACGACTAGAAAGTTTTGATTTGTATTTCATCCGACGTTAATTTACATGAATTACAATTTTTGATAATTTACAATTATTTCCATTAATTTTCGTATATGTATGATTGAAATATATATTTGTATCTTGATTAATTATAAATGTACATTTTATCGTTAGTTTTTTATAATCATTTTTGCCTCGCACTGCCAAAATTCAATTCCAAGTATTCAGTTGAAAAACAC
This sequence comes from Trichopria nigra, assembly GCA_030522945.1. Classification (NCBI taxonomy): domain Eukaryota; kingdom Metazoa; phylum Arthropoda; class Insecta; order Hymenoptera; family Diapriidae; genus Trichopria; species Trichopria nigra. The sequence continues at coordinate 11,565 of JAPYZR010010014.1, forward strand.
AAGGAACTGTGTTTCATTCTTCAGGGCGAGATCGAAAGTTCATAGCTCAACGACTCTGGGCGCCATATACAGAAGTCAGTTCACATCCGCACGGCCAAAAGAGACAACGCGCCCATACGTGCTATTGCAGCATTCAGAATAGCAGCACGGAAGGATTGGCGCTCGCCTACGCAACGGCTTTCTTCTGACGAGCGTTTACCTTTTTGCCAACAAAGGGAACGTAACGAGCACGGATTTCATGCGAGTCTGCGATGCCGTGAGGTTCGGTCGAAGAAAAGAAGATAAAGAAAGACAATACGGCCGAAGGTTAACTTGTCGCGCAGTCGATACGTCCTCCTGGACGCAGGATTTGGACGGTGTAGACGGTGCAGACCGTCCATTATCTCTTTATCTCGATTCTATTATATTTCGTGCTGTTTCGACCCCCCCTCCCCCAGCCCCATTCGGTATTATATCATGCAAGCCAGAAGCTCCAGGAAATATCGATCATTATCCGATGCTGATGCTCGAAATCTACACGGAAACTGAAACTGCTTTGGAAATTTGGCCGAAGAAACTGGCAGAAGGGGAAAACTTTCCGCATTAGACTTTCGGAATTATGTTTTGTACCCTTTGCGAGCGAGATTGTTGTTTGGAAGTCTTCATTGTTTTTACGACTTGCTGAACGATCGTCGTTCTCTTTACTACTATACTCTTTACTAATGAAGTGAATTAGCGAAGACCGTCTGGCCCGAAGTTTTTCATACTTTGTTTGCTTTTCTAATTGAAGGAGTTTGCGGTTTCCGCTGAATGAAACATTTTGGTAAAAGTGGTAAAAATTGTAAAATGTTGACGAAAAATCGTTGATAATTGATGATAATTACTTAAGACGGAATAATATTATGCTGTCGGAAGTGGATGACAATTGTAAATAGTAAAAAAAAAATTTTGTAAACTGAATGTTGTGTGAATGAATATTGTAAATTGTAAAAAATTAACAAAAAAATGGCCAATTAATGAAAAAATGTATTAAAAATATTCAATAAGTCATGGATTATTATCAAAACAATCTGACTATAATAAAGAACGTGTTATTGATAATATTGATAATTATTGACATATCTGATGAAATCTTGACAATTATCGATAACTACTTAAGCAACGAAAATTGTCGAAAATTGTTTTCGAATATTTATGTTGAATATTTATTTAAACATTGTACGTGGCTTAATGTGAATACCCTTTATTGTAAATCCGACTTTTATACTGTATATAGTATTATGTCTATTATTTATACCTAGATTTATATTTACATTTATATTTACATTTATATTTATATTTAGTTTATATCTTCAGAATAATTGTGTATATAGTCACTTTTGGTCACTAAAAACAAATTGTTGATGCGACATTAAATAAATGATTAAAAAAAAAAAGGAATAATTATGTATAATCTGTAATTTTTTTTGTATTAATGGTATATAAATAAATAAATAAATAAATAAATAAATAAATAAATAAATAAATAAATAAATAAATAAATAAATAAATAAATAAATAAATAAATAAATAAATATAAATAAACAAATAAATAAATAAATAAATAAATATATAAATAAATAAATAAATAAATAAATAAAATTGATTGTCTTACTTCGTAAATAAAAACAACATTCAGTTCAAAATGATGGTTAACAGTATAATTTTTGACAATACATCAAAAAATCCATTTTTCTGTTTTCGATAAATGTTTTCGAATTTTATCAATAGCCAAAAATAATCATTTTGTCCATTTTACTCATTTCTAAGATTTTAATATTATTTAAAAAATAACATATATATAATTTCATAAAAAGAAAATAACAACAAAATACAACAACTACGAAATGGAATAATATATTAAAATAAAATGCAGTACAATATAGAATAGAACGCGATGGAGTAGGATATCGCCATTTTTCTTTAAAAACTTTATTCAAGTATGGCTTCCAGAATAAAATAAAATTCACCCGTTTTAAAAAAGTAGACACCTCGATTTGTTAATATGACTAAGTTAATAGTAAATTTAACAAATCTCTAAAAAAAAAAGGTTAAATAAGTCAAGCAGGAAGTAAAATGGAACATCTGGCTTCTAGACTGATCAACGTATATATATATATATATATATATGCGGGCGTGTAATCTTGATACGATAACGCTATTCGACATTTTAACAAACTGTGGCCGATACCAAACAAGTTCGCTAATTCTGTTTGGGTTTCTGTACGTTCTGTGCTCATACGATGAAACTGAACTCTGTAACGTAACGTTTATTAAAATGTTACATAAATATCCGGATACATTCGACGTTCTCGTATTTCCAACGGTGTCACATACGCGAGAGGAGGTAAACGACCTAGGTACACGAACGATGTTGCTAACTTGAGGGTTTAGGGAAAAGCCACGATGTCGTAAGTAGATATCGTTATTGGAAAATGCAATAGTCGAGATCATATCGATAGCAGTAATTCTAGTGGCAAAAAGGTGTTAACGGGTCGTTGTTTGTGATAAGAGGGAAATTGATTATTCTGGAATAATCTAGTAGATTTTTCTCGAATTCAAGACTAATGTAGGAAAAGGCAGTTACGCGATGATAATAGTATTAAAATGATAACATTATCGTAAACACGCTGCTTTATAGAAAGTATCGGCAATTACGGCGAAATAATTGAATAATTGTAATTTATAACCGATAAGAGAAATTCAATTTATTTAAAATCTGATAATATTATCATTCGGTAATATTATCGAACGATTTTATATAACTTGGTTAAAAGATTGTGTGGTTTCAAGAATTAATTTGTGATTCCGAGTGTAGTGAATGATCGTCTAAAAAAAAATCAAAATAAAAGGAAGATAAACAATTTTTGTTGGCAATCGACGATAAAGGAACTAGAAATATTTCACCTGCCCCTTCCGGATATATATTTTCTGTTGATTAACTGCAGGAATTAAACGATCGGTGTGCGAGCGATGATAAAGGCGCGATAAGTTTCGTCGATATACGAGACTGCGTCTTACAATTATAATTATCGATAATGGTTTGTGATTTCTCTTCCCGGCTCCGATAGTTATGCAGCAGCGTTAGATTTGGGATAATAAGACTGGAAATTACCAGAAATTTTAAAATTGTACAGTTTTGCAATTACGAATTATACATCATTAATCACGACAATCGATGGGTAAGGAGCATGATTAGATCTGAACATCTTTTGTAAAAATCGCCCTGAATAAAAAAAAAAAAAAAACATCATTTCGACGTTACGACATTTGCGAATCTCCTTCGTACTTAAAAGTGAATATAGTCAAATTTATTAATTTCTAGAGGTTTTTTTTTTTTTTAAGGCACGAAAGGAAAAGTCGTTTTTCGCTTTTTCTTTCGCTTCGTCGTCTCGTTTTAACGAATTACGTACATTGTCGTGCTGGACAGATAGCTTTAGGAAACCACGTAAAATGTTTTCACTTTTGTGGACGTTTAAAAACAGACTCTAAGCAGTTTAGCCCGAGGTCTTTTAGAGCGCTATGCTGCACCAAGCATATTTCGCTTCGCCAGTTTATACACCGGTAACACGCACACTCATACACAGACACATTCGCATTCATTATAGAAAATAAAGCGAGGCGTAAATCCGCGTATGCCATTTAATTTTCGGAGTTGGCATTTTTATGAAAATTCGAGGGAGTTTTGCGGTTTTATAATGCAGTACTGTTAAGAAAATACTTGAGAGATTTCTTATATGGACGAGTTGTCTTTCTATATTTAAAAAGGAATTTTTCGTTTTCCATACTTTAAACGAATATAGTTACATATTTGAAAATTTGCTCTCGGGCGAAAATAAGGACAAGAAGCGAAATTATAATTGAAATTCAGTGACATATTAATTTTCAGAAAATGTCGACATTTTAATCAACGTTATATCAAATGCAACAATCAACTAAGCGTGGGGAGACATTTCCATTTCCAAAGTCGATAACGATAATCTGAAAATTGGTAATTATAACGTCCAAATTAATTTTGAACGTATTGTATATCGTTTTTGGGGAAATTTTATGTAATAGTATTGTTGAGTGACTCTTCAAATACTATTGATCTCTATATTGCATTGATTGAGATAAATCGATCCTATATTCTGAGTATTATAGAAGAGCTCATTTTTCATGGCGAAGACCTTCAGCTGAATTATAAATGCTAAGAAATACGAGGTACCCTCATCCGATTATGTCTAACAGATCAAAATATGTACGGAAAATTTGTGTTAACAAAAATACTATTTCGTTAAATCCGCTAAATAAATTATTTAACATTATGTAATGATTGATAATTTATGCGTTTTTTTTATTGCATAATTAAAGATGTATCGTCTTTCATTTTTCTGCGGGTTTTCATATTCATTCGCTAGTTTTTCATCCATTTCCAATACATTTCTTTTTCCCTATCTCAATTTTCTTCTACTTCTGACATACGTTGCCTTTTTTTTAGCTACTGGACATTTTTTCTTATAATCGGTGATTGCCTTCTAGAATTTTAGTCAATTTTTCGTAATCTTCGTTAATATTAAATTTTCTTTTATTTATTTTCAATATTTTTATGACGTTAAATTTTTTAAATTATCGAAGACAATCTTCGTCAATTTCCATTAGACAATTCTAATATAGTCAATTAATTTATAATGGCGTTGTTTTTTCAAAATTGCCTATTATAACCGACATTTGTATTTCATTTTTAATAATTTTAAATATCAACAATGATTAACAAATTCCGCAAAACTTTCGTCATATTTAATAAATAGTAATAAACTTTAATTTATTATACAACATCCGAATTCTTTCGATAGTTTTGACAATATCTCTGAAAATAACATATATAAATAAAACATAATAGAAAAACTCGTTTTCGCTGTTATATCTGTCCATTTTTTTGTAACCTGATTTTCTATCATTTTTTATCATATATTTTATTCAGATATGAATTACATTTACTTCTTAAGTCACGTTCGCCAACTTCTACATATCATACAACGTTTGCCAATTAACTATTTTTTCAGTAATTTTCCTTTAATGACGATATTGATATTGGAGATTATGACATTAATATTTTACAATTTACAACAAACATGAATAATATTGACATTCACCTCATTTTCCGCAACTTTCTTTGTCCATTGTTCTATAAATTTTTTAAATTTTTTATAACTTTTGAATCTTTTCATATATTTTAAAAGTAAAATATATCAGGATTACTCCCTGTTGATATGCAGCACCGACGATTGATAATGCTGCACACGAATGTAGGAGCAATTAAGGAACCAGCATTCAAGTTCAATATTTGTATTATTTTGTAATAAAAGAGAAATATAAATCTGTAGATTCGTTTTCGAACTATTATACCATATCTGATGCATATGATGTATTCTCTAAGTAATATACGGTCTATGTTCACTGTACAGTATAGCGTGCGGTCATCTAATTTCATGAAAAATTAATTAATGAATAAATTATAGTTCCAAAAATTGAATTAAACCCGGTATGGAGAAACATTCTTATTGGCTGCTATATTACAATCAAGCCATTTCTCTATTGGTTTTAATTCCTGTTATTTCGATTTTTTGTTCTATATCGTTTGATCAACCAATATTTAAAATTGATTCAAGTTTTAAATAATAAATAAACATCATTGGTCAATGTTTTGTGTAAATCGAAATGTATGAACATCGTACATAACCTGGTGTCTTACTTGATGCAACGACTCTTTTAATTTTTGCTCTTCATCGTGTTTTGCGTTCATAACGAATGGTATAGTATATAAACGCACTTTTGATTATCACAAAACATCGATCACCGATGTTTATTTACCATTCAATATGTCAGGATAGTAAATGTTAATGAAATTTACTGCAAATTAATAATTAATAATGTAGAGGAGAGTCGTCATGGTAGGACCATCGCGTTTATTCCGCTTTGCCTAACTAGCGCCATCTATCATTATTCTGTTATATAGAAATACATAAAATTCATAGTCTCCAAAATAGTGAAAACAGAAATGTTGTTGTTCAATTATAATTTCTTTTCGTGCAATTCGTAATATTGTTTGGTCCATTTTCATATTTTTATATCATCGATATTAAAAATAACATACAATGTTATCTAAAAATTGGCACAGAATAGCCTTTTTAATTCAATTTCAGGTTTTCTTTCATCATTTTCAAGTGTCTTTCAACCTTTGAAATGCCTAAATGCTTGTAAGTCCGAAATCTTTGGCCTAATCATTTTTTACTGTTGATCTAAAACATTGCATTATTCAATCCAACCACATATGCGAAAAAACGCGAAATTCGTTCAACAATGGAAGTCGAGTGCAAAAGTCAGAACCTGGCCCAACCATGACCATCCTCCGCTATATATATACAGGGTGTTTCATTTTAATCCGACCACGCAGATACCTCTGTAAAAATGAATGATATCAAAAAATGACCTCTACAAAAGTTAAAGGGGATGGTCAGAGTGATTTTTTTAAATGGGATCCCCTATTTTTTATCCCGGATTTTGAAAGAGCGGAAAATTTCTACGTTCAAAACGATATTTATACGCTAATTTCAACAAAGTCATGGCAAGGTCGAATGAAGGTAAAATTTGCGAAAATTTCTGACCTTGAAATCAGAGAAAACTCTGACCTTGAAATAACCTTGAAAATCGAGTTTAAGGTCAAGATTGTTGGTACCATTGGATGGCCTCCTCTATCCCCTTCAACTTTTGTAGAGGTCACTTCAACTTTTGTAGAGGTCATTTTTTAATATCATTCATTTTTTACAGAGGTATCTGCGTGGTCGGATTAAAATGAAACACCCTGTATATATACGTTTTAACAAGTTTTTAAATTCATCCGTAAATCTGATAATTAGGACTAAAGATAAATTTGTGGTAGGCATTGGCGCGAACAGGCGGAAAAAAGACAAGATTGTCTAGTTTTTCTGAAAGTTACAGGAAAAGGAGCGTGAACATCAAGAAGTAGAATAACCATACCTATATTAAAATTATCCGGAACTTTTCGAATCAATCCCCGTTTCCGTATCATGATGATGAACAAAATGACGACGAGTAAAATGAAAATATATAAGTAAAAAACGATGATAAGAAAAAACGACGATAAGATAAAATGAATGAAAAAAGAAAAGATGACAAAAAACGATAATTTTTGGGCACTGTGACAACGAAACCATTGGAAAAAAAATGACGACTCCAGGACGAATAAATGACATATACGTTCGATAAAAAGTTCGCCGTAAAGGGTAACAAAATGAAAAAATACAGTCGTAGCATCGAGGATCTTCGCTCAACGTGCGTTTTATCGAGTTTACCTTTATAATTCTGCCATTAACGTCCGTCAGTAGTAACGAAAAAAAAAATGGCAACAGCAGCGTCGAAGTCGTTCGCGGCCGATAGAAATATCGCAGACTCAGACCGTCGCGAAAGGCTCGCGTTTCGCCGGCCAATAGTCCGACCGGAGAAAATGCCCTAATCGCCTAATCGCACGAACGCTCGTAACGGTTTCGAGGCTACGGTTAATGTTACAGAAAATGAGCTTATGGCCGGCCAGAAAAGGAGAGAGAGAGACGTTTGTGGGGAGCGAGTCCAGTGTAATCGCTCGATTTATATCCGCGGTGACGATGCGCTTATAATACGCATCTCCAGCAGCTATAGGGGGAGAGAGAGAGAGGAGAGGAGAATCTCCATATTGCCAAGCGCAAAAAGATCGGCAGCGTATCACTTCTTGCCGCTCGCACGTAATGGCCTTTGCAAGGGAGTATGTATATACATGCGTGTGTATATATACGAGCGAGTCGTCGCCGGCGAAACGGTTCGAGATACGAAATCGATTAATTTGAAGGTCAAGAACTCGCTCGCGATGTACATATATACGCGTATACAAATGCAGGCGTTTCGCCGTGAAAGCTTGGAGCGCGCTTCCTGCCGCATTCACTCTCGATGGAAAGGACTTCCCGTGCACTTTCAGCTAAACGTCGAATAATGTCCTTTATTTGCGATTAATCGAGACCACTGGCGGTTCCGCTCGTTCCCGATATAAGCATTCGTGTAATTGATTGATCGCAGCATTTCCGCCATGGGAATTACCATTACGTCGCACACGTATACCCTACTCTGGTGCTAGACGTTATTGATTTTTTTTTACCGTTGTCCCGCTGCTTTGCCGCGATATCGTCGCGCTTTGTTACCGCAGACTTACGTAATTTTTGACGATTGGTTACGAAGATAATTTGCCAAGATCCCGTGTAGGATAGCTCGAGGACGTCTTACTGATCAAGTGCATCTGTTGGCACGCACTCCCCCACCCCGCCCCCCCCCCCCCTCCCCCCCCCCCCCCGGGGAGCTCATCAGAGTATCCGTTTACACCTTTCCAGGTGACCTGCACGCAAGACCAACTGTGACGATTTGGCGCTGAACCGGCTGCACACAGAATTTATTCTCGAAAAGAATTAGGGAGTAAGACCACCATTGCCTCCACCAGAAGACCTTGTTCAAAGACCCATGGAAATGGATTCTAGCCCTCCAACTCAATTGTGACTTTGGAATATGTTTGGAATACTCGTTAATGCGAATCAAGAACGGATTGGGTCCATCTAAATTCATTTTTGTGTACTGTGGTCAAACGTATTTTGATTCTCATGTACGTAAACGGATTGTTCCATAAAAATGTGCTTATATATTTGTATCAGTATATTCACAGTTTTCCGCAGTCTTTGGAAGTACTTGGACCTAATAGATTTATCTACGGACAAGAAGGATAGCAATCCATGTACAGTGTCAAATTGTACTCTATTTCATGAAAGTTTAAATTGTCACGAATAGTGTCACAACACTATCATCAATAGTATCACTTAATGATGATAAGCCAGGATTGAAAAAAGTCCTCCCAAGGCACGATGGATTGATCAATTGAACATCCAGCTGATGTACACAAGGATCGAAGCATCTCTGGTCCCAATAATGTAATCGACAAGTAGTTGTCGATAGAAAACAGTCAGCTTTATTTATATTACTATATCAGAAGATTCACGATTGACGCATCGACAGGTTGCACAAAAGCTTCAAAATCTTACTTTGACAATTTTCTGTGAAAACCAGGATTGGGTAGTGCTTAGTTGAAAAGTTTCAAGTTCTGAAATAAAAGGTTAGAAGTCAATTATTTTTAGTTCCAATTTATTCGATTCTTGATTGACATTCAAAATGGCGGATACAAAATTTTGCGAAACATGAAATTTAGAAAGAATCATTGTTTTGTACGACGTGGCTTGAAAAAGAGTAGGCGTGAAAAAATGACTCTTGCCTATTCAGTGACTTATAATCGTCAAGTTTTTCGATTATTATCGTGTATATATGAATGTTTTCAATTTTAATCCTTGTTACATTAGAGAGCGAAAGTAAGATTTTCAATTACCTGCTACACTTTCAGCGGAATCGTAAACGGAATCGTATACTAATTCCAGTTCAATCCTGGAAAAGTCCGAGAGTTTACAATCAATATTTGAATAATTGATTTTCGCATAAAGTAATTGCGATTATGATCTCCCAGTGTTTACTGGGAAAGCATGGCAAATTACTCAACTCGGTGGAATGTTTATAACTTTCTAAATGGAAATGTGAAAATATGGGAGATTGTTCGAATCGCAGATTCATGTCGAATTCACTTTCGTTGAGTGTTATTTAATTCAAGCACGTGTTGCGTTTCATGGTGTAATTTGACGAAATTAAACGATAATTGCTCATTCGTATACTGGTTGGTCCTTTATCACTGTCCGCGGGACAATCTGCGAAAGGAGAGTCGTGTGACGTTTTCAAATCGCTTTGAAAATGTTTTTGGAAGATTTTGAAGATTTTGTATATAGTATACATAAATGTATTGTAAACAAAGCTCGTCGTCGATGTTCGCTATTCACACATAACGTCGCTTATATGCTCGAAATATTCGCGATCGATGAAACTTCCGCATTCCCATCTCGGCGTCCGGTAGTCTGGAACTTTCAAGGTCGAAATTGTCTTTCGCAGTTTCCCGGCGAATTTCCGCACCACCCCAACCTGGAGTTTCGGATAACAAACAAGCCCGGCGAAATGAGGCGACACTGCGGAAAAGCTTTACGAGCCGGGCGCACCGTATGTTCCAATTACACATTTATGATTCAGGTCCGCAGACGGACAGTTGTACCGCGGATTTACGACGGGCGTAGAGTCCCTGGTGAATCACCTTTGTTACACACCCGCGGTATAACCGCGGAGAATCGCTGTATTTATCGACCTTGAGAAAGTAATTGATGTCACACGATAAGGCACTTGGAAAGTCCATTTTCCATTGACGTTGCTGGCTTTTTTTGGTCATTCAAGATTTACGTCTCGAAGATCAAAGCACAGCTTTCGAGAAGAAAACATGTCTGTTTTTTCTTTCTAATGTATGTTTTGGTTGTTTTCTAAATTATTGGAAAAAGAACCATTGCGAACGCCAACAGCACAAGGGCAGTAAAGAGGTCACTGACTAGTTTGTGCTACAGATGACCTCGTAGATCGAGTTCAAGGTCATGAACAAGATCACCGTAGAATTCAGTGATCTAAGAACCGGAATTTATATATATATATATATTCCATTTGCCTTGACCAGGACCTTAACCATGACCTTGACTTCAGTTGATCGTAGAGGTCATTTCAAAAATCTTGATTTTTCTAGGACAATATTAACAAAACAAAAAATGTTGGATGTCGAGGGGACACCAAACCATGACCATGGTAATGAATGACTTTGAATATTATTATGATCATTTCAAGGTCAAATATATAAAGTATATAAATATAGATATATAATAAAAGAAGAGTTACATTTATAATGTATTTTAAGTTTGTTGGAGTGATAATTGAACCATTCTTCTAACAACAATGTATTTTTCACTGTAGAAGCAGTTTCGCTGTAAAGAGCCATTTACCGATTAGATTACCGATATATGTGTATTTGTTTTTATACATGTATATTGTTGTTATGATAGTTCTTCTATTAGTGCAGAATCTTGAGAATTTATTTATGCGGTTGGGTGAATGTTAGCGTAATCTAAAATCCTTCGTTATTTTTTTCATTATAAAATCTATGCGTATTCTTGGACGTGACCAATATAAAATTCAGCCAGCCTATAATACAAAAGCTTGATAATTTTAGGCTAATGACATTGAATTTACATAAGGCCTTCTGCCATCAATGATTTACATGAAATTCTGCAAAGTGTGGCCTCTAATTTATTCGCGTTCCGTCTACTAGAGGGTAAGTGGGGACCTAGCAGCCTGGCCGGAACCCAGGAATCGATCGATCGGACCGGAAAGCCTCGCGGGCGCTTGTACTTTTCAGGTTTCACTCCCCGGCATGGTGCACATGTACATGTAGATGTATATGTATATCTGTATAGATACTCACTGAACAATACGGGAGGGTATACAACGAGCGCCTATATATATATATATATATTCACCGGGAGTAAGGGAGTAGAAAACACGGGTCGGGCTTCGTCGCGCCAAAGGGCGGCGGTAAACTCGGTTTATGGATCGTTTAAAGATACTAGATACGCTATAGTCAAGTAATAAACAAACACTTGTAAAATGCCGAAGTGGTTTTTTTACCGCCGTTCTTTAATGTAAATTATTTGTTTTCTCATCCTTCATTTTATTGGATATTTATGAATTATTCTGAACCTTTTTTTGTTCAATTTACGACGATCTAATAATTTCTAGAAACTTCAATAGGTGGCATTACAAAAATATTGTTGTTAACCTGCAATCCGAAATAGATTCAAAAATTCAATGATCCTTTTGAATGCATTTAAATTCGCGTTTTTGCCCTTGAATTTTGAATTCGAAAAGATTCGCGTGTATTAAAATTGTGATAATCGATCTTGTTTTATATGCACGCAGTGTGAAATGAAGTAAAATATTATAGTCAGAATACAAAGGAAATGAAAACTCCGCATATTTGTTATATCCAACCCTGGTAGAAATTCTGTCCAGTTTTATTGGATACAGTCCATTTTCTGGCTAAGTTGAGTGGTTTAAAACTGTGTACAGCAAAAATGCCCACAAACT
>JAPYZR010010018.1:0-11065 GCA_030522945.1 Trichopria nigra
ATTTTTACTATCCAAGAATTAAACAATTTTGTAAGAAATTCTTATTTAATAAGTGTTCTTCTTATTTTTATTGTAAAATATACAATTTTTATACATTTCCTGGATATTTTTGATATATACAATTTTTAACCAATATATTTGCCTAATAATTAATTATTATCTAAGAAAAATGGACATAATTTCTTAATTAGATCCTAATATATGCACACTACCTGATTGCTGAGCAATTAATCCGTTAATCAGCAAGGATGTTATTGCTTTTTTTGTGTAAAAAACGTATACTGCAAATCTTATTTTTTTCCCCTATATAATGATACGTATTTTGATGCGCTTATTTGATTATGAAATTTATTTGATAATGAAAATGACTATTTTCGTTCCTATTTTGGAAAATATAAATTTTCATAATTTTGACCTCTTTAATTGAAATCGTAGAAATTTGAATAGAAAACTTATAAAGAACTTTTCAAGTCAATACATTAAAATACATAAGAATTCACAGATAAAAATTAAGAAAAAAAAAAGGTTTTAAATATACCTTTCTTTAATGAAAAATTACCCACTGATCGATGAACTTCATTTGCTCAGAAATCATGTTACTGAAGGTCGAAGCGTTGGAGTCCAACAAAATCCATAAAAAATATTAAAAACAAATACTTTTCTTATTCGATTCTGTCTTTTTGTGCACAACGAACGCAGAAAGGCAGAGAAATAATGTTCTTGATCATTTTGGAAGGAAAAATAAATATATGACAGGCACACATATATTTTTTTATGATTTTCGTAGGACTCCAACGTCACGAACTTTAGCATCATCAGAAATATTATTGTATGCATCAGATTGAATTTCGGCATTTAATTGTTTTGCTGCAAATTATGTGAAGAATCCCACAATGTATTAACCGCCAATTATAGGACACCCTGTATAGGAGTTCGCCAGACGATATTAAACTCAGGTTTAAATTTTTCATTTCAAACTGTTGTCTTTTAAGCGTATAAAATAAGAATTTTGTGAATCTACCTCGTTTCAAATTATTTATCGATACAGCTGTCGACTAGTGTCAGCTGTTAGTGGCGGAAATTCTGTTATCGACATACTGAAATAATGCGCTTATTCGGAAATGCAGCTGTAGGATGGTTAATAGATGATATTCCTTACTTTTAACGTGGTCAAACAAAAATCATCCTATGAAAAATTCGCAATTACCCACAAATGAAATTATATACATTTGTTTTCCCGTTTTAAAACACTTTACATTAGAAGTAATGTGCAGAATATTGTTGAAAATGATATCATACATCGGGATATTATTAAGAAAATGCGTTTAAAATATGTTGAAAATCGTTTGAATACAGTTCATGAGATATATTTATATTGTACAAATAAAAATCGTATTCATTTCTTTCGACGGAGATAACGTATCAATTCCATATATAAAAAATAATTCTTAATTTTATAATATTTAATAATAATGATTAATAGAATAACAATTGTTAATAATTATTACAATATTATAAATAAAATAGGGAATTTCTTATTTTATTTAATTTATTTTTTTTTAAATTAAGGATGAAAAAATGAAAAATTTATTTACTTATATTTCACCACGGAAAAGAATTTTTACCGAAACTTCAAGTAAATTATTTATAATGTTATGCCTCTTAAAATTTCAATAGATTATTCTGAATTTCGAGGCATACTTTTTCTGGATGTGTAATGGTGCCTTATACGTATAGTCGCATAATCTTGAAAAATATATTTGTTTATTTTCAAAAATATGAATTCTTGATTGCTAGTCGAGGTCAAGTGTTAAAAATATTCTCGTTTTTACAATTCTACTTTCATTGGAATCCAAAAGTCCACATTTTATATGAGATTGCACAAAGAAGTTTAGCACCATCGAAGGATAAAGGCCAAAGAAATACTAGGAATTCATCAAAAATGCATGTAAGATTCTTCTGCTTTTGCGTCTCCTTTTATCTTTTAGATCGATTGTTACATATTCGACTTCAAAGTGATTTGATTACGTTTCGCTGGTTTTGTTTGAGATCGACTCTAGAGATTGATTCTTTCACTGCAATTTCACATCCTATAAATATCAGAACAGTTTCTATATAATTTAAGCATTCAAAATGTGCATCATTTATGTTACCGTGAACTAAAAATAGAAGCTCCTACTTTGCAAATGCTTAAATGCAACATTGTACAAATTTATATGATTGAATATTGATTCAGTTGCACCGATAATGGTTTCGTAATGTAATAATTATTGTATTTGCCTTATATAATAATCCTTTTCCCCTGATTCTCCTCAAGTAGAAATATTTCTTTTTTTAATTTTGGTAATATATACTAGTCTTATTGCTTTCAAATATGTGCTTATCGGTGTTTCCAATATTATATAAATAAAAAAACCACAATTTTATGGGTTACATGACAAATGGACACAACGAAAAAAAAAACACAACAATAACAACAAACGATTACAATAACTGCTAAATCGAAAAATACCAAACATTCATGTTTAAATTAATTAATTAATCGATATAACGTATAATTTCCTCGACAGAAAATAATAGAGAAATATTAAAAGGCACCTCACATTGATTATGATGGAACATTTAAAAATGTACCATTAATATTTAAACAATTCTATATAATTCATGAGTCGATAGATAATAAAATTTTACCGACAATTCAAATATTGTTAACCAGCAAATCGAACAATGTATTTTTAGAAAAATCCTAACACGCGTACACACGAACGTCTACAAGTATGTATGCAAATGTAATTACAACGGATTTTGAAATACGATTCATTTCTACAATTCGAGAAATATTTCCGCGCGCAAAAATAGATGGTTGTCAGTTAGTTCCATTTCGGACTATGCATTTGGCATGAAATTTAATAACGCAATTTGCTAAAGCGCTATGCAACAGATAAGGAATTTACTAAACACATGCAAATTATTATTTCATTATCATTTGCACCGACAAATAAATTATTTGAATCACTTTAAAAACTAATGTTCGAGATTTTTTTTTTAAGGGAAATGAGCAAGAATCGAAACATTCGTTAAATATATTATAAAAATAGGGATCATGAAAAATATACTAAAAAGCTGTTTTTTTCAAATAGATTTATGGAATCATTTTTCTGCAATAATAAATAATGTATATTATAAATCTTAAAAAATTTGTTTTTTCTTGAGGAATCGAATTTCTTACGAAAATGATTCGATGAAATTGAGATGAAATCAATCCAAAATTGTTAGCATTCGTCAGGCAAAAAGAATTAAATGACGACTTTTTTCATTTATGTATTTAAAAATTGAAAATAAACATTTTAAAATTGTTAATTTTCACCTCATAGTATCCAGGGTATTGACTTTTTAAAAATCAATTGGTCGATGATTTGCAAAATTATTCATAACTTTTATTCTCAAGCATTATGATCTGACAGTGTCGAATTGATAATTGTTATATTAATAATCCATATTTTCAATTCAGTTTCTACATTATACTTTTTATTGAGTTTGATTTTTTAATATTCAATTGTCCGTTATTTATTTTGGAGAATTATCTGCAAAATTATAAAAAAATGCCTTCTTTCCTTGTATAATTACATAGTTTAGCGAAATTGACGTGAAATAGAGAATTATATCTAGATTTGAATTAACGATTCCTCTGCAATTACCAAAGGTATTAAGTCATTATACAAACTTTGGATTAGTTTGCACCGCATAACACGTGCAATCACATTATTGATACAAATGCATTACATAACTTAGATTATAATAATATTAGTATATATACTAGCAGAAATTAATCGTGGCGCTGTATCGATTCTGTCTAGATTTCCAAGAATAATTACTGATTCTAGACTGGAAAACTATGTAGCCCCAATATCAGCAGGTAGATGGGGCCATGATAACAATCTATGTCCATGTTCTAAACAGAATCTGTCTAGTTTTCATCTAGGAAAAGCTATTTTATTCTAACCTAAGCATCATATCTAGTATTTTCTAGACAAAATCGATATAGAAACGATGTTTCTACACAAAAACTGGACAGAATCGGGAGATTTTCTCGTACAGATTTTATAATGATTTTCCGATATAGGGCCTTTAGTAAAAGGCGAAAGATTTATGCGAAAGATAATTAGTATAGTAATAGAATAATTTATTTTACATAACAAATATAAATTTTTCCAATTTCGATTTGGCAATTAACATAAATAACGTTTTTCTTTAAAATTAAAATAAGTAATTTAAATAAAATATTTAAAAAATTTACACATTTAAAAAAAAAAGAAATAATTTTAAAAATATCGACGATATAGATATTAGACTACATTTTTGTTAATTACTTTTTTTATGAAAGAAGTTAAAAAAAACATGGTTACAACGGACATATACCTAGAAACGACAATAGCATAAACACTTGGTACACAATATACATTTACTAATTGTCCGTAAAAAAATTGGCATGGTCGTTAAATACGGTGCTTATGATTATTTAGTACAGTAGTGAGTAGCTGTCTTCACCCGCGCACAAGGCGATTATTGCATAAGCGCCGTTTCATCTCTTGCCAGTCGTGACAAGAGAGATTGCAAATCGATCTTCGGCGCAAGGACCTTGACCGAGGATAACGGTAAAGAAATGTTATTGCGATATAGATGGTCGCAACATTCAATACGTATATATATATGTGTGTGTGTGTCCAATATTGACGCGACCTTTTTAATCCGGGAGATGAAATTCCCCAGCTTCCACACAAAACAAGTGGATCCTATACGGTTTTAATTATAGATTTGATATCCGGAAATTCCGGTTGATCGTGCTTAATGACTTAATAACTTTTTTGTTTGGAATTGCGTCATTTGCATCGTTTGACCGTTATTAAATGTTATATGTCACAAAGCAAAATATTAATCACTCATTTATTTTGAAATTGCTCTCATTAATTAGAATTTTTTGTCTGTCATTCAAATGTAATGTGTAAAAATTAATCGTCAAAACTGGATAATATCTGGATAAAAATATGAGCCTTTTTTCGATTGATTGTTTTGGTAAGCAATACTTGTGTAGCTATATAGGTAGAAAGCACGCCTATAAGTTAGCGATTGCTTGAATGAAATAATAACAAAACATTATCAGTTACATATTCATTGTTTGTATAAACTGCTCGTAATAATATCGCGTGTATTAATGTCATTGTTAGATGTTGTCACAATTATTCACCATTTATGCACTGCTGTATTGTCGCATTCACCTCCCAAGAACTCTCAGTACTGTTAAGAAACAGTAATTCCGCAGTCATTGTTTAATCTCCTTTATTTCTTCATGCTGTCTCACTTGCTTTCTTAATGAAAATATATATTTAGAACTAAAAGTAAACAAGAAATCAACTTTATAAACAAACGCCAAATTGCCGATAAAAACATTAAAAACTAAATTCAAACTCTCTGAGAGGGCGCCATTGTTTTCCAGAAGAAACTATTTATAGTTTACATTTTTACATGCATTTTATGCTCATTGTTAACGTGTACATTTTTAATCGAATAATATATGCCTACACATTTAGTTAGTTTTCATGCAATAAAATTATCTTGCATTTCTATCAGATGTAAATAATTATTAAAATTTCTTCATTATAATTTATAATAGAACTTCGGCATTACACATGACTGGAATAATATGGAATTTGTCATTTAATATTAAAAATAGCTCGTTATTTTTTACGTGCCATCCATTGACGGTTTTTGTTATATTATTTCCAAAAATAAACTATATAAAACATGATAAAAAATCTACTTTTCTATGACAAAACTTTATTATATATTACAGTAGAATATTCAATATAAAGAATGCTTCCTTTTGCGAGACAGCATCATTCGTCGAAATAATATCAAGCGTTCGATGGGCAAACATTCACTTCGTTTAAAAATGCACAGCCATACAGGTGCTATATCGATTTAAGTCAATTTACTTTATGTTATGTTCAGAAAAGTGCATATAGTTTCCTACTCGGAAAAGCGAAGTTATCTTCACTATATATTGTGTTCTCGAAAATGTAATTTCCTTGCCAATACATTAAATCAATATCATTTGTGCTAGACATAATTTACTTAGTCTCATCTTATCGTGTCGTTAATTTTACGAATCGGGAGAAATGTAGCGTCACGGCAAATTAATGTTATCTATAATAAATCACTTAATTTATTTTGTATAGTCAACTTCTTATCTGATAATCATCTAACCTACATTAGTTAATATAATTAATTTTTTTCATCAAATTCATGAAAAAAAATTATTAACGTGTATATATATGTAATTTTCTCAATTTTTTATAATTAAAAACAAGTGCTCAAAACACTCGTACGAACACGAAAATATTATCATATTATCATCTTGACTTCATTTTTTAAATATAAATTTTATTGAATACAAATTTTATTGAATATAAATTTTATTGAATTTGTTTGTCTCTTAGTTATTTTAAATTTGTGACATAGATTACTTCAATATTTATATATATTGTACCTAATCATTTTAATTAGAAAACCGACATTGTTCAATAAATATAGGGAATTATATAAATTGAGATTAATGAATATTGCCGTAAACTGAATGTATTTCGATTTGGTAAAAAAAAATTGTTTATCGTAATGCAACTAATAATCATAAGATGTGTCATTTTTTTAATGGAACGTCGGCAACTGAATGTACATATTTGATCATATAGCATCGTCCTTTTTTTTCAATTGCAACTGAATATTTCAATGATACGAAACCAAAACTATATTTTAAAATATCCAAGTAAAATATACATGTTTATTTCGATTGCATTTCAAAGTAAATAAAATACTAATTTCGAACTATTTATAAATTTTAGTGCCTGCAGAACTAAAAATAGGACTGCCTGGATGCTCCGTTGCAAATGATTCTTACCTTCGTGTACTTGCACTTAACGTATGTACGCGATTTTCAGTACAACCGGTTTAAAATCTCTTGAACATCGGGCATCATTTGATGGGAATGACGGGGAAGGATATTAATTCTATAAATAGATATCCTGGTTGGAATTAGAAAACAAATATGATTTTAAAATGCACGTACAATTATTTTAAATCTTATCGTACGTATATGAAGCTCCCGCTTAAGTACTCCCTATAACCTGGTTGGTGCAAGGCAGAGGAAAAAAAAAAGGAAAACATCTGCAATTCAGCCTCGTCAATTATTTTGTAAATTCACCCCGGAGTTTTTATAATCACTTATGTCTCTATATATACACTTAAACATATTTTTAGTTAAGAATACATACATCGTTACTAATACTACGATAAAAATATTGTGCATAAACTACAGTAAATAATAAATAATAAATAATAATCGGCTAACATTTTACGTGAAGTTATCGTCTTTCTCTAAATGTAAAATATTGAACTATAATACTCAACGAATAATACATAAATGAAAGTAACGAAATATATTAAATAAAATAAATAAAATATTGAAGTAATCTATGTCACAAATTTAAAATATCTAAGAAACAAACAAATTCAATAAAATTTATATTTAAAAACTGAAGTCATGATAATATTTTCGTGTTCGTACGAGTATTTTGAGCATTTGTTTTTAATTATCAAAAATTGAGAATATTACACTAGTTTGAAATCAACGACTATATTTTTCTCTCGTAAGTTCAATGTGTTTTTGACCACCATTTCTCTATTCTAGTATTGATGGTATTCCAAAATCTAATCAGTTGCACGAACACAATCGGCGTATCGAATAAGGGGTTACGAATGAAATTCTATCAGTTCGTTCTGGAGTATTGTATACAAGCCGGACAAAACTTTTTGTATTTCTTATGGTCTGAAACGTAGACATTTGATGAAAAAATGGACAGGAATATGAAATTTCGTGGTTTATAATTTTTAATTGTGCTGTTAGAAAGTTAGGAAGACATAAGCGGTTATATTTTTGCTCTTTCAATTTTCAAAATGATAAATGATGGATGTTCAAATTCGAATAACTCGAACGGAAAATTTTTGCTTTGACCTTTGGATTAATCTTCCTAAAATATCTTCGAAAAAATATTATGACAATAGGTATATTATTATACACCTTCTGCTAATAGTTACATCATATGATAAACAAAAAAAAAGAAGAATTTTTCCATTTAAAATCACTGTTAAATATCGGGGTTCCGAATGAACGATATACAAGCAAGATGAACAATTGAAATAATTCTGGGTTTACTTTGGAGTAGATTTAGGGGGGGGGGGGGGGGGAAGTAAACAGGGGGGACCATTTTTATCTATATTGTGCAATATCCTAGAATTTTGGTTAGATATAGAAACATATTTCAACCAAAAGTTGAAAGGGACAAAGGATGTCAACTATTGGTACCAACGAATTTGACCTTGAACTTGATGTTGAAAATTATTTGAAGGTCAAGGTGACTTTTATTTAATGGAAACACCTACTTTAGTCCACGAGTTAGAAACGAGCAAACATTTTACTTTCACAATGATATTTTCAACGAGGCGAGGTCGAATGAAGGTCAAATTTTTGAAAATTGTTGAATAGAACCTTTAAAATCAAGTTCAAGGTCAAAGTGATTGATACCAGAAGGTGACTCTCTGACAACTTTCTCTTTGACAACTTTTCCCCGAAACGCTTTGTTCTTATCAACCTTAATCGGTAGTTAAAATGGTCCACCCTGTACATAGAACCTGGTACTGTATGCACACCCTTTCTTGTTTAACACAAACGACAATAAGGATATATCGGAACAATTCCAACGTATTATCTCTCGAGGGCGGCAATCCATGCTTTTCTCAATCATTTATGGTCTACTTCAGCAACATATAAACAATATTTCATTATAGCTCTAACCTGGCAGCGCCACTCCATGACCAAAGTGAACAATGGAAAATCTTCTCGTTACTTCTCATTAGTTACAGTTATAGGAATGAAAAATAAATATTTAGTCGAGAAGGAGAATACTTTCTTCATTAGATTGTCCCTCTTGAAAGGAAACATGCTTCAGGTCGAATGCCGAGATAGGCAAGTGGCCGGCGGATCTTCAATTCTCGAGCGTTTGAAGTTCTGAAAAAGTGATTGAAAAAGGCGACTCGCTATACTTCTTTGCTTTCATCTTATCTCCTCTTGTTCGTCCGCGAAAAAATGGGGGCCGTTGCCCCTCTCGCTAAGACTCTTGCTCGTGGTGCGTCTTTTTTCACCTCGGTTCGGTGCCGATTGTCGGCGTTGTCTTGCGCGAAATGCTAATATGTGGCGGCCATGCGCCGCATTACCGGTCGATGCCTTAAACCCCGACTAGGCAGGCAGAGAGCTAATTGCTGTATAAACTTCAGACCCGCCGTGACGAGTGACTCGGCGAAATCACAATTTGCGGAGGGTGTGCGGCATGCGTGCATAAGGCGGCTCGATCGCCTAGCGTGCCGTGTATATCGCGAGAGGGAGAGAATAGTTTTTATTAAAGCAGACCTCGGTCTAAAGAGTTCCTTTGACCTTGGGGAAACCCTGATGTTTTCCAGTCAGGTGACTGCCCACCGTTTACGTTCCAAGGGAGAGAATCTCTCACGCTTCTGATGTGTATACAGCGAAGGAACTGGCGCATCTGCGCATCGCGATTTCGCAAACGATACTGCGTTCGTCACGAAAGGGGACGTTACCTTTTTTGAAAACCGCCGACAAAAAAGGCATCGTTATTTCCCCCGCCCGGATGTTGACGTTTCCTTTTTGTTTCAAGCAATGCAAATATGCATAAGGATTTTTCTCGTGAATTTATCATAACTGGAATGTAAAGTGCTTTTTTATGCAAGTGTTAAAATTCAATACGCAGGTTTGATTAAACTTCACCTGCACGCTTTCATTAGCAAGTGATGGGATTTTTTTACTCGGTGTCGTTGTAGCATTTACTTTGTACATTGCAGAATAAAGTTTACATATATAGACACGTAGAAATGGAGACATAGACGTAACGTAAGGAAATTCAACCAAAGATAAGACTTTGAAAAACCGAGGTGTGGGACTGTTAGATATATACATATATATATTAAAGGTACCATGTATGTAAATGGCTTTTCAAAACTGGTAAATATGACGTATACGCATTGTTCTATGCACGTTTGTGGTGATATGCTCGAACCAACTTTGAATGTATTACTCGTTTTATTACAACAATAAAAAGCCCCAAATTTATTTGTATAGTTATTCATAAGGGCTAACCAACTAAAAACAATTCATCATAATAATATTTAATCAAGCAAATAGTATGATCAAATTTCATAATTAGACTTTTTATTGATATTTCGTGTATAATCACACCCTACAATATTGTCGGCTAATCATGTTAGGAAATATACGAATAGATACGTTTACCGTCGACGTCTTGATTAAATTCACAATGTCCCTGTAATGAGTGTAATTTCACTGTCGGGTTCACTTGCTACCTAGCGGTCTCTGTTCGAGTCAGAGCTGAATATAATTGGTTGCTCACCGAAAGAAAGTACTGTTATGTATACTACTGCGTCCTCAGTGATATAATATAATAACGTACAGTAGCGTTGCTTTAATAAGACACATCAAGATACTTTTTCCCTTTCAATATTTATTAAATTCAAACTATAATTATAATAAATATTTTTAAAAGTCTTGGTTTAAATTGTAATTATTTGTAAAGTAATAAGAAAATGCAGATATTAAACAAAAAAAGTTGCAATGTATGTTACAATTATTAATACAACTGCGATACAAGATTCTTTACAATAATTAATAACAACTGATGAAGATGTCGACTTTTTTCGAAAACGTGACAAAACGGTCATCGATTTCTCTTTATATACCCCATAAATTGTTATAGAGCGTTACGACAACGATTGTTCATGTATATGTAACAGATAGGCAGCTCATTTTCTAATGATTGTACAAATATTCCCTGGTAGAAATTGCAGCCATTTATTGGACATTTATTGTCCAATATTTTTGTAAGATGCCTAAGAAATAGATAATGAAATTGGACAATTTATG
>JAPYZR010010020.1:0-10269 GCA_030522945.1 Trichopria nigra
TATGTCGTGTAAAATCACCCTTCCAAAGCCCAAATTTTGAAAAAACGTTTCAATCATTTACAATTTTCATTTTTCGTATTTTGAGGTTACGTCGGTAACGTACTGTTCTACTTTAGAACCACCTTAAATCTGAAATTGATCAATAAACACTCGTTGAAGTGGCTTTGTCATTATGAGATATAATATTGTTTTAGTTCCAATCACTTCTTTGTCACGCGTCTATATCGCGTTAGTAAACAAAAACGTAAATATTAACGTCCATTATATTAATCCAACATTGTTCATTTTATCGATTATGGACTTGCGCGGTACATAACATGAAATGAACAAATATCAATGATATATAGTCATTGAAAAGATGCATAAAGTATAATTTATCGCTTATATACGTTTTTCGAGTCGCTAATTGCGAAATTGAACTCGGTTGAGAAATTCAAGATGGCGGTTGAAAAAACTCAACATCAACTGAATTCATTCAAAACATGTTACTAATTGGGTGTTTTCGGAGCCGCTGATCACGAATCCATTGTCTGACTTTCGGAAACAAAACAGTTTTTGTTGAGTGCGAATTTACGCACCGTTATTTCCACCGTTTTGCATTTCGTTCGCGCCATTTTGAATTTCGAAAATCTAACATCAGATTCTCGCGTTCAGCGTCTCCACAAATACGATAAATTTCGTGACTTTTCGAAAACACGATGAAAATGAAATAAAAAGTATATTCGTCGATAATAAATACACTTCTATGTAAAGGAATAAAATGAAAATTTGATCAAATACGAGAACGACATTTAAATCCCTGTATAAGAAGTACATAAAAGTAATAAAAATTGCCTAATATACGAGCGAGGCCATATAATGAGGTTTTTATTTATGTTGGCGTTCCTCTTCATTATTTTAGCAAAATAAATTTCGCAAAACGAAATGTTTCATTCGTACGCTGCATATACACTATATATATGCATCTGCTTGAAAATTTGCATAGTTTACCTGAAATTTAAATAGTTTTTACACTATTTTCAGGAGCATCGAAGCGCTTATAATTGAAATGGCTTCGCGCGTGTTATGCTCGCGTATACATTATTATTATTATTATATTATTTTTTAATTTTGAAATTTACTATGGAATTTATTACTATAGCTTTATTGAAATTTCCGAGCTGCGACGTAAATATCGAGCGGTAAAACCCGTGTTATTATGATTATTTCAAATCAAAATGTTAAAGATTTTGAAATTTTGTAAAAGCACGAGTACATTTTCAAGCAGCGCCTGCCATAGGGAAGTGAAATAAGTTGAGAAGATTAAAGTATGCCCTTTCCAGGGGATTTTATGAAATATAAATATGATGAAATACGCAAATATTTGTGAATTTTTGATATCCAAGTATGTGTACGTATATGCGTCAATGGACGTCACCGTTTTTTATATTTCTTGAAAAGTTACGATCCCGGGAGTAGAGTTTTGAATATTTTCGTCATTTCCTCACGATTTTAATTTTTTTATACATTTTTATATTTCTTTTTTGGATTTGCTTATTTTTACCTAATCTGGATAATCTTTCTTATTTATCCATTAAAATTTTGTCTTTTTTAAAAATGTTACATGCTTTTTCGGTGATGAGAAGCTCATTTCACGTGCTTTCTGGTGCATTTGTTTGAAAATTGATGTTTTAATAAACTTTTATATAGATCGTTCTAATTTCGGCCGATCTCGTTGGCCATTGTCTGTTTTGATTATGTTTGATTCTTTGTTTTGTCAATTTTTTTTTTTTTTTTTTAATTTTCATTATTTCCATTGAGTAATTTTTCGTTTGCGTCAACCTTGGTATATTCACATCAATATTTTCTGGGTGTATTTGATTTTTAGAAATAATTTACGTCAATTTATGTCAACTTATTTCCACACGTCATTAACTTGTATTACTTATGTTGACATATATCAACCTTTACTCATGTCAAGTTTCGTTTACTCGTATCAAAATTTAATCTTTTAAACGTATATGCAAAAGCCTACATTTCGATAAAGTTTTGTTCCATACATTTACATCCTGTTTCCTCATAAACTCTAATTTACTTTTGTTTACTGCAGATAAATTTTATACAAAATTATCAACTTGTCAAACTTTGTCCATCGCTTTTACACTCATTAATCGTTGTTTACATACTATATGCGACCAACGTTTACAAATTAACCAAAGTACATACAAACCGTGTGTCTAAAAAAAAAACAAATTAATGACGTAGTATCAATGCATTATAGAAACGACATATTTTCATTGTTTGTTTATTCGTAAATGCTATCGAGCCTCAGTTCCGGAATTTTGCATGCTTCCATGACGATACACTGACAATGCACGTATATGAAATATGGCATCAGAAGTGAAGGAGGATGATATCAATCCGCCAGCTGCCCATAATGAGCTCGGCGAGCATCACAGTATATACGCGGGGCATCATGCATAGTGTTAGATGTATATAGTTACAACATGGCCTATCGATCAGATAGTTGAGGGGTAATGTATTATTAATTAAATTTTAATTGCACATTGATTTTGATTTGGTATTTAAAAGCATACACGTTTACTTATAATGTATATAATAGCTAAATTAATATTTAGTATTACGGTTCTACAGCTATATTTTATTTATCTTTTGCTCTCATTACATTTTGTGCATTATCTATAGGGAGATACATGTATGATTATATACGGATTTTGACCTGATATATACATATATATATATATATATGTGATGTGTGTGTGTGTGTGTGTGTGTGTGTGTGTGTGTGTGTGTGTGGGTGTGTGTGTGTGTGTGTGTATGGTCATATATCGTTATATATCAATTATATATGACCATATCTAGAAAACCATATATGATTCAGATATAATTATATCTGATCCAGATGTCTGAATCCATTTTTTGCCGGGATGAGTAAACCGGATTTAACTGTAGTAAACCAAACTTTATCGAAATGTAGCGTTTTGTATATATACGATTAAAAGACTATAAACATCAGTTGATAGGAGAAAACAGAAGTATATATGTTGTTATAGTTAGGTTTGGTCGGGTGAGGTTGGATTGATATATATACATACGCGATCGCGTATATATATATAACAAAAGGAATGATAAAGGATTGTCATTCGAATGAGAAATAGTATTTTTCGTACCTAGGGCGCAAAATGTTGCGCCCGGGGTACGAACGTTATTTTTTGTTGCAGTATGGCCGCGAAATGCCGCGCCGGATGTTAGGTGAAGGGCGCGAAATCGCATTTTGCGTCCTGAAAACGTGGCGCGAAATCGCATTTTGCGGCCTACTGCGACAAAAAATTTATTTTATTACGATTTTATTTTAATTAATTCATTTAAAAGAACAACATTGAATCCAGAGGTAATATGTTTACAAACAAGAAATGTCATAGCAATGCCACAAGAAAGGACACGTAGCAACCTATCGACGCTCAAAATATGTAAATAAATACAAATAGATGTGTCATAACGCGAATATAGTAGAAGATGATGATGCTTATTTAGCTTTTATTGGTACTTCAAGTGATCAAAGTGACTTATATGATGATAAATTCGATATAACGTGGCATATTTGTAAAAACAATGAAATTGTACGATTTTAATAAATTATGTTGACTCTGTTTTAACAGCTATACTTTTTTTATCGTATATATCGTATATATCGTATATCGTATATATAAAGTAACAATGTTCATGCGAAAGAGTCCATACAAGTAGTGGATTATGCTCCAGAATTGTGGGGACGGCCCTCACAAATCCAAAATGTCCTCACAAGTATACTTTCATATATTTTTTGGACACGTAGTATATGAATGTACATATAAAATTTGCAGAATACGAAACAAATTTTTCAAATTACTTAAAGGACCCTGTTGGAAAAAAAGTGATATGAAGAGATGGAAAAAAGTGACATGAAGAGTCTCCCCATTCCCAAACTAATTTTCTTTCCATCTCCTGTAAATATATGTTCTGCCATCACGTTCTATCCTGCTGTTTATCATCGTGAAATGGAATAGATCATCTCTTCCAATTCCTGTCTTTTGTATCCACTATCTCTATCTCTTCTCGGCTCCCATTTGTAATGCTCTTCCGTCTCTTTTTATCTCTTTTTATCATGCAGTAAGTTTAGTCTTCTCACGGTTCGTCACCCATGGGTAACCGTTT
The DNA here is from genome assembly GCA_030522945.1 of Trichopria nigra. Classification (NCBI taxonomy): domain Eukaryota; kingdom Metazoa; phylum Arthropoda; class Insecta; order Hymenoptera; family Diapriidae; genus Trichopria; species Trichopria nigra. The sequence continues at coordinate 4,195 of JAPYZR010010020.1, forward strand.
TGATCCATCATATCTCTACTTGTACCTCCCATCTCTTCTTCGGGAAAATAGTGATAGGAAGAGATAGAAAAGAGATGGGATTTTTCTATTATACTAAGTATCCCATTTCCATTCTCAAAAACATTATCTGTTTCTATCACCTGGTCATTATCTACAATGGTCGAAGGCATAAAAAAGATTTGACCAAAGTTTGCAAATATATATGTAGATAAAGGATGGATTCAGTAAGGATGTGTGATATAAACTATAAAAGATTGAAGATGATAGATAATAGATAGTAAGATAGAAGAAAGGTTTAGAAAATGGAATAAAAATATGTATTTTTCTTATCTTTATTTATCTTGCATATTAAAATGAAATTGACAGAGATAGACTTTCTACCACTTTTCTTCAACATGGGAAGATTCAAATAATATTGTTTACCTTAGATTTTACACACTCGGAAGAAACAAGGAAGTTCTTAATTACGACACGTTTGTTTTTATTTATTTAAAAAATAAATTTATAAATTAGATGAAGCGATCCATCAAATCAATGATTTTTCTTTTCTGTGTATGAGTTTTTAAAAAAATTGTTGAAGAAAAAGGAAACTAAACGTATCATAAAAATGATTCATAATTGTTAATATAAATTAGTAACTTATTAACAATTAAAAGAAAAGTGATCGTAAGCTTCTAATGAATTGACACCTTGAAAAAAAATCACGTTCGCAAAATTTATAACTGAAATAGAAATGTTTTTCAACCCAAAGCGAAACTTTTTTACGCTAATAAGAAGATTAATTCAGTCTATAGTCAATTGTGATTGTCTGGTATATTGTGAGACTTCCGAACACCTATAAATCTTAAATTAATATGGATAATGAATCCTCGTTTAAGGTCGTATACTGCGTGAAGGGTGGATCATATTACGCATCTTCATCAGGCGAAGGCTGGAAGGTCAGTCATTCCAAAATATATAGCATCATCATTTTCCGATTGTTGTAGAAACTGGAAAAAAAGACGAAAAATTTCTCATCATTTGTGCAAGAACAATTATTATATAATGCAAGCGATCTTTTTGTTTCTAGGATATTTCTTCGTGGGTTCCCCTATCATTCGTTTATCAAGAGCCACTTTCGTACGATATTTAGAAGAGGATTATTGTCCTGAATTAGTGAATTTACTGAATTGACGGAAGTTTACCGAAGAAAATAACTAAAACGTATTTTTTTACTGGATCAATACCCTGAATACGTTGGACCGGCTCAAATATCACTATTAATTTTGTATTTTTGGTCTTACGTGTATCATATTTCCACTTTAAATATCAAATAGACGTTATTATTATATTTTTTGTTTACTTTGCATTACTTCGCGTCCTAGGAATAATGAATCAAGCATTTGAAAGTTGACAAAAATGATTAATAATTGCTTTTGTCAACTATCATTTCAGTTGATCGAGTCGAATATTGATTTTTGTCAACTGTTGATCTACTTTTTTTTGAGAATGGATCAACACTTTTAAAAAACCAATTTGACGAAAAAGATTACCCATTACATTTATGAAGTCTTTTCATCTTCTTTTGTTCTAATGTTCTTCTAATTAATCTGCCATTAAAAACCATGACTAAACTTTTTTTTTTCAGTATTTTGTCTTTTTATTTTTTTCATAATGAATCAAATGTTTGAAAATTTACGAAAATGATTACGAATCACTTTTATTAAGTTTTGTTGTTCCCTTTTTTAAATTTTATTTTATCGTAACTTATCAACCCCTTTAAAGTTGACAAAGTAATTACCAATTGCTTTTGTCAACTTTTTTTCTTCTCTTTTAACCAATCATTTAAAAGTTGATTACCACTTATATTTGTAAGATTTTTTTTTTTTTTTTTAATGAATCAACCATTTGAAAGTCGATGGAAATGATACGAATCACTTTTATCAACTTTTGTTCGACTTTTTTCAAAATTAATCAGCCATGAAAAAATAACAAAATGATTATCATCTACTTTTATCAATTATTGTTTCATTATTTCGTCTTCTCGTAATTAATCAATCCCTTGAATGAACGACAAAAATCATTAGTAATTACTCTTATCAATTATTGTTCTATTTTCTTCATAATTAATCAACCTTTAAAAAAGTGCCAAAGTAATTATGAACTACTTTTATCAATTTTTGTTTCATTTTATTCATAATATTACCTTTTCCTATAATTAATCAACCGCATTTGAAAGTTGACAAACATGATAAGAATCACTTTTAGCTACTTTTGTTATACTTTTTTCATAATCGATCAACCATGAAAGAAGTAACAAAATGATTATCAACTATTTTTGTCAGTAATTGTTTCATTTTTTTAATTATTTTATCTTTTCGTAATTAATCAACTCCTTGAATGTCAACAAAAATGTTTACTAATACTTTTGTCAACGTTTGTTCTATTTTTGTCATAATTAGTCACCCGTGATAAAATTACTTTTATCCATTTTTGTTTCAGTTTATTCATAATATTCGTAATTTCGTAATTATCAATCACTTGAAAGTTGACAAAATGATTACCAATTATTTTTTCTACTTTCATTTTGTCTAGTCAATTTGAATTGCTTCTTGTCCATTTATGTTCTAAAAAATGATCAATTTTTGTTTTTTAAAAATAACACATATCAATTATCAGAGCTTTTAGCTTTTTATGATTATTTTAAAAGATTTTTTCAATTCATTAGAAGTTTTCCGCAATTTTAAAAGTTTTTTTATCCACGTCGAAAGTGTTTCTTCAGTTTTAAAAGTTGTTCTTAATTTTTTACTCTCTTTCTTCTGTACTTAAATACTCGATCAAGTTTCCTCGACTTTTTTCCGCGATTACAGAGTAATGTTACAGCTAATTCCAAGATCGCGAAAGCCCCTTGATCTATTCATATTAAAATTTCTCTATATTTTGAATACTTACTTTGCTTGATTATAAATTTTTACATAATCTATTCTTTTTTTCTTCCTTTTATTAATGTGCATGGTTTTTTATTCGTTTTAAATAATAATTATTTTTATTTATTAGAACAGTTTTTTTCGTCCACAGATTACTTAATTAATGAATTTCTTTCTTCAAACGGAAAAAAAAAAGAAATGTTAATAAAAGCGAAATAATAAAAATAATAATAATAGTAAATAAAAAAGTCAATATACCGTTTTTAATAATTAATAAATTTGGTTTTAGTATTCAGTCGATAATCGAATACAGCTTGATAATGGTGCTATGACACTGAAACGTCGCGTTTTTTAACTATTGATAAATATATTCATCTTTTTAATAATTACTGATTTTAATGTTTTTTTTTTCGAATTAAAATATAAAATTTTCATAAAAAGTCGACAAAAGAATACAACGAACTTTTATCAATTCAACAATTGCATCGTTGTTTCTTTAAATTGTAATATTTTTCTATATTTTATTATTATAAAGTAATAATATTGATAATTTAATATAATTTGATTATAATTTGCTAAAAATTGTTTTACAAAGTACAATTGAATAACAAATGTACAGTGAGAGTTACAAGGGAGTGCCTTCTTGTCGCACGGTTAAAAATGCATTTTTCATTAACACTTGTGCATAATTTCTACACTTGGCCACTAAACAAAGCTCGAATTCGTCTCGCCTAATGAGCGCCCTAATGAGAACACTCATTGCATATTCGCTTTGTGGTTTATTCGGAACATTTGTCCCGAACCGGTTTTATTTTATGCTTTTATTCCACAACAAAAAAGAAAGAAAGAAAAAAATAGCGCAATCCGATGATAGTTCTTTAGAGGGATTTTACATTTTCCCCATAAAATTTTAAACTCTTCATAATAATTGGTAAATCGCTATAAATAGATAATAATCTACGTATATGGATACATTTTACATGACCTTTTGTTATTATGCAAGAATTAAATTGCTCATAATTGTAAAATTTTAATTTTATCATTAATTTCAATTATTTTTAAGAAAGTGGCAATTAATTGCATCCACTAAATTGAATATTTCATCAATTACATTATAAATTTTGTACGATTTTTTATACTTTTGTTTTTGACCTTGCCCCCGTCAGTTGTGTTATATTTTTAATTTACCATAATCTTTTTATCAACTTCCGTCAATTTCCTTAATTGTTTTTTAAAGATATACTCTTTAGTGTCAGTTTTTATTATAATTTTCGTCGGGTTTGTAAATTATGATTTCATCAACTTTCATGATTTTTTTTCAACTTTTGATGACATCAACATTTTCTCTTTATTATAATTTCTTTTACAATAAAGCTAAATTAAGTTGATAGAAGTTGATAAATGATAGACAAATCGAAGTTTGAGACAATAAAACAAAAATTATGCCAGTAATTGACAATGCCATGAATGAGAAATAAATAATTCTTAAAAACAGGGGAAATGTACAAAATCATACTCGAAAATCAAATTTTTCTATATAAAAGAGAAAGCCGATATTTTAGACAAACGAAACATCAACATCGAATGTGACCATCAACACCGATTTTGAACTTCGATAATTACCTGTAGGTAACAAATGGACAGAAATAATAATACAGATGAGAAAGTTGAAAACAAATGTGAAGACGTGTAAAAAGTTGGCACAAGCTTGCGAATGTTGATAAAAATAGATAGAAGTTGACGAAAGAGAAAGATAGTTGATAAAAAGTAAAAAAGTAGGGTAAAATGGACGAAATATCGATGAGCCGGATCAAATTATCGACATTTTCTTTGGTTGCAAATATTATTGGAAAAACAACAGATGCTGACAAACATGATAAATGTTGAGAATATAAAAAAGTTATGATAATAGTTTTGATATTTAGAAACATTCACATAATTGATGATTAGTAAAATTTTGCAAACCTGAACGGAAAAACTACGAAAGTTGACAAAGCAAAACGGTTGATAACCAAAGTTGATAAATGTGTAGAGAGGAATGGAATAACATTTTGGACAGGACATGCAGTTGTTCAATATACTTTTGACAGCTGGCATAAAAATGTTGATATAAAGCTGACAACCAAAAAAAAAAGGTTGGTGAAAAATGATAAAATTTAGAAAGAACGAGGAAAAGATAAAGTTAACAAAATTGATGAAAGATTACAAAACTTGTGCAAAAGTTGACAACAGTCAATCGTTATTGAGTTTGTCTTACTTTTACATTTGTCGAACCAATATTGACTTTAATTCATACGTATTTTAGGTCGTCGATTCCGAATCCGGATTTAAAAACTGAAAATTCCGAGCGAGAATTCAAATTCGGAGCTTCAAATTCCATAACAACTGAGAAGATTTCCAAAATTCAAAATGGTGGATTCGGAATGGCGGACGAATACGAATCCAACATCAGATTTCGCAAATTCAAAATGGCGGATACAATTGGGCGATCGAGTTTTTAAAAATGCCACTATAGTAACGTTATTTGAGAAAGTTATGAAATTTTAAAAGCAGTTTTTCCAGAGCGACGATAAAAATACTTCGGATTTCAACACACACATACCTATATATACGAGTGTTTTGAGCGCGTAAGGCAGAAAATAAAACAAAATAAAATTAATAAATAAAATACAGAAATGTACCAATATGAATAAATAACACATTATATATGCAACAACATAACCTATAACTCGCAACAAAAACAAAATAAATGTCTTATTAAAGAAACGACCACGAACATTTGTCACTGTCAGAATTTCAATCCTAATATAGGCCACGTTTTCAATCATAGCAAAAAAAGCACCCAACGCAACAAATGAGTTTTTTGAGGTTAGAAAGAAAGCGCGACCCATTAATCGGAGATGCATTGAAAGGTCAAAAAACGAATTAAAATGAATTCAAATGGGTTGAAATTGATTCATTTTCTATCCATTTTAATGCACTTGAATCCATTTTAATTCGTTTTTTGACCTTCCAATGCATTCCCAGTAATCGAAAATATGCATTGAAAGGTCAAAAAACGAATTAAAACGGATTCAAGTGCATTAAAATGGATAGAAAATGAATCAATTTCAATCCATTTGAATCCATTTTAATTCGTTTTTTGACCTTTCAATGCATTTCCGATTAC
>JAPYZR010010023.1:0-12204 GCA_030522945.1 Trichopria nigra
ATATAGTTTTAATTGTGTATTTTTCATCAATTATTTTCAACAATTCCATAAGTGGCTTGATGTTGTGAACGCCGTTAACGAATATTGGCGGAGATTTCTGGATATATTGGTGTTTACCGTCAAACGATTTTGCAATTTCCGTTTCGATTTGCGCTGCATTTTCCAAGTTTCTGTTTAAAGCGCTGAACGAATATTTAACGGTAATTGGACTGTTTGGCCAGTAATTTTCAATTGTGGTGAGTCGCTTGTTTACCACAGCATTGGTAGGACTAGTTCTTGTCCATTTTTATTCCCTTTAGCCGGGGTCCAGATGCCCTCAGCTTCTTTTTCTTTATCATCCTGCCCTGAAGTGACTTCCATTGTGGTGTCGTTCATGGAGTCTTTTTATGTATTAACACCGCTGATGATTATGTTAATTTATAAATTATTTCGAGCAGTCGCGCACAGCGGAGAAAAACAATATGCTGCCATTCGCGGCGAAAGCTAATTCGAAGTCACATAATACCGTGTACATTTCTTCGTATGTGAGATACGCTTTTCCTAGTACTTTGCGAAGAATAACTTTCATCATGCCAATCAAACTCTCCCACCAACCTCCCCACCATGATGCGGTAGGTGGATTAAATCGCCAATCTATTTGCCTAGCCTGACTAGAAGTGGCTATGACGTCCCAGTTTAACTTTTCAAAAGCCCTTTCGGCGCCGGCAAAGTTAGGTCCGTTATCACTATAAACGATAGCCGGTCTACCGCGCCGTCCGATAAACCTACGGAAACTCGCCAAACAAGCATTTGTTGACAAAGAATTCACAAAATATATAGAAATAATATATTTTTAGGGTATTTTTAGAATAAATGATTAAAATATTGATGTAACGATTAAAACTTCAACACATTACTAAACTATTGAAAAAATTATTATAAATACATTTACAATATATTTTATATACGTCGGCATATTTCAGATTACATGGTGCTTTGGTCTGTTTTATATGAGCAACGATGACACGGCACAAACGGTCTCATCAGGTTAGTTTTTAAAATATATTTAAAATATATTTTTACTCTTAAATGAATAAGCATGCGTGAAATAAGTGCTATTTTTGTTTTAGGTAAGTTTGTTGCACGCCTCAAATTTAAATGCTGCACTAAAATAAAACCGCGGAGATAAATGAACCCCAATAGACTCAGAATAACGGCTTTGGTTATGAATGTTTTAAAACAAGTTCGACAGCTCATTTTATTATTTGGGTCTATTATCGCGATGCATCTCGCGCTTACCTTTCATGCTTCCTTAAATATTATTTAAAAAAATATACTTCAAGTTGCTTATTTTATGTGTGTAGGTCTTCATCTTTCCTTGTAAATAGAGGTTCTTTTGGGACAAATACATTTCAAATTTAATGAAATTTATTAAATGAAAAAAATGAAATTTAGACGAATTTTCACAATTTAAAAAGAATCCAACTCCTTTAACTTTTATCATGAAATTTTTCCTGAGACGTGCATAATCTTCTTAGAAAACATTTCCGATGCCAAGTTGAGCGCTCTCGAGGCGCGAACGCCGGCGATCAAGCCTCGAACGAATTGGATGTCTGGTGATAGCGGAACCCACTCGCGCCAGTGTCCCCACTGTTGCGGCATGCGACGGCATCGGGAACAAGGGCAGACGGCAACGTCTTTCTCGCTGCAAATGTATCATAGACTTTCTTCATAGCAGTAATAAAGTACAGCGCACGAAAATTGACAATTGCCAATACTAACACGAGGACACTCTACTCGCGTCAGTCTAGAGCTCGCGAACTTCGATCTGCAATGGAAGCCATTCATCAGAAGCTTGTTATTGATCGGACTCCTGAAGATCGGATGAAGAATCCTTATTTCTCCAACGACAGTTTTTCACCAGTTTAAACTATTTGTTAATAATTTTATATCGTAAATATCCATAAATTTAAATTCTATTATTTTAACATATATTTTCACATTTTTTCCGTCCTAGGGTCCGTAATTTTATGTGGCGTCTAAGTCACTATAGAATATGTTGCAAATATAGTGTTGCAAAATAGTGTTTCAGTCTTTGTTTTAAATAGCGTTCTGTCTTATGGTTGTATCGGTTTATTTGATAATTTGAGATTGTTCTCTTCATTAATTATTTATTAACTTAATTCATTTCTAAAAGACTTTCTTTAATTATTCACTCAAAAGCAGGGCGCAGCGCGGTAGACTATCTCCAGGACACGCAATATCCTATTTATTTGTAGCGCTTTCGCCCATACGCGCCACATATAGTAGCACGGATTCTACCGCTGTACACAGCAGGGCTCTCCTTTTTTACCTCGGCAGGTGTTTCCCATTAATCAATCTAGCGATGCTTCGAAGCAGACGGAGGTTTTCCCACGCCCTGGCCTTGCTCTTCTTGACAGCTGCCCTCATTTATTTTCGTTTTTGCCTGAATTCCTGAGCCGTCTCCATGTACTGCGGTCTGCTTCGGGCCCGTTATCATCAGCGGCACGATGCGGTGCACTCTCTTCTTAACAGCACAATCTCCTCCGTCCACCAATAGGTCGGCGGCTTACAGCTTTTACCCCGCCTGGGCATATAGAGGCATCACACACCCGTGTGATTTGTCTTGCAAGTCTATTCATCCTGGCTTCCTTCATTTTATGTTGATCACCTCCGATCCAGAGATGGACCTCATACTCCATCTTGATCGCACCTTCCTCACGGCCCACCCTTTTTGCGATCTTATCATGGGACGATCCTTTATTGGCTCTACTGGGTATGTTGTATACCGATGTTCGCTCAAAGTCTCCTCGTTCAATACTGCCTAATACTCATAAGAATCGGCCCGGTACCTACATTGAAGGTATTCAGGCCCAATCACGTCGTGAGATCCATCACTGCCACGCCTTTCACATCTGTGCGATTTGATCCCTATTGTGTTGATCGTGCGTTAAAGTCGCCGACTACGATCACTTGACCATTGCCTCTCCTGATGATATCTTCTAGATCATCAATGATCTTCGTGAACTCCAGCGTGGCATTTAGTATGTAATAGCACTAATAAACTCGCATGTCACGGACCCTTACCCACACAAAGCCATCGACTTTTTCTCCAACGGTCTGGATGATGTTCTCACCTTGTACATATACTGCTGCTCGGCCCTTGCTGCCGCTTATCCGCGCTGTTGCTGAAATATTTCACACGATCACTTGCAGCTGTGTGAAAGTGTGTGCAGCAGTAAGTCCTGCGCTGCGCTGCAGTGGTTTACATGGGCCTGAAAAAATGTCGGGCCCTCGGTTTTACGCCGCTGCCCTTAGCGCCTTGCACCTTTTACTGACAGGATAGTGTTCGGAGTCCTCGGCTCCCATATCATTGCACGGAGTGCAGTGAGGCTTTTCCGCGCAGGATTTTTCCTGGTGGTCCGGCTTTTCGCATGTAGGCCGGTCTGTTCACACCGCAGCTCCTTCGGTTTCTCTCTGAACTCATCCAATCCTACCTATTCATGCTAGGCTACCACTTTCTTCTCTTGCCGGTCCATGGGTTCGCCCTTGTCTTCTCCGCTCGTCGCGTTGTCCGCTGGCGAGGCCACATAGGCAACCTCTGTCGCTGTATTCATCGCAGTAGCATGACTACTGAGAGGGGCTGTGACTAACCCTTTTGCAGCAGTCTATTTTGGCGGTGTTTTACCTATATGGGTGATGCCCTCCTGCATGCTCAATATCTATAAATGCTGCTGGGCAGTCGGAAGCGGTACGGGATTTAGCCGAAGCTGTACCCCGTAAGTAATCTTTTTTATCTGCCGATATCACCATGTTTGTTCTTTTTTATGTCGGCGTTCTATCCCCCCGGTTTTTTCGTGGTGTCCTTCTACTATCTGGTTTTGATTCATCTACGGTATTTTATTTCCCCGGTACCCTCTATACCTGGCGAGCTTTCCCTTATCAGCTACCTGGATGACTAGCCACACCACACGAGATGTGTACTCTTAATTGGAATCTTATGTAACCATTATGTAACCATGTACACCAGGCATTTTATAATCTAATTTCAAACGAAATTAAAAATTTTCTTACGTAGATCCAACAATACCAATTATACTGGTAATAGTATTAGTATTTATTTATGCTTCACAGAACATGCTTACATAGATTTCCTATCAAAAATAATATCAATATAGCATCACAATAGAATTTTAACATCCAGACACACGGTAGGTAAGTAGAAAACCAAAATGTACGCTTAATATTTTAACTTAATATTTCACTCAACACTCAAATATTTTTTCTCTCTCTCTCTCTCTCTCTCTCTCCCTCTCTCTCTTTTAAACAACCTACACTTTCTCTCCTCCTCATCCATCCAGTACCTACTCCCGTTTTCCACATTCCCACATTTCCACCTCGCTTCTCATCAATCTCTTTCTTTCATTCGTTTTGCACATCGTCTTCACATAGTCTTCTTGGAAGAATCATGCACGGCGTGGTAGCAGCAGCCGCGGCGCACCACACCGTTTTCCTACGCGGGAACATAATAGTATCGGTAAAGCGGCAGTGTAACCCTACACGTGAGTAAGGGAGTCAAGCTTCGCGTAGTAGAGTGAGAGCGCGGGAAGAGAGGGACCGCGCGGTAGAAGAAAGTAGGAGAATAGGGGCAAGAGGAGAGATCGAACGGCATTGAAACGGACTGCGCGATCGGACGTAGAAAGCCAGTGCCGAGTCACAGGCCCCGCGCCCCCGTCCCTACCCTATAGAGGAATATTATTTCGTTTACTTAATTTATTTTATGATAAATAAATTAAATAAATAATTATAATAATAATTTAATATTCCACTGGTTTACTTCACAACTAGTGATATATCCTTTTTTTATATTTCTTGTTGTGCACTCATTCATTGGTGCTACGGCTGATTGGTGTAACAAACTGTTATACCATCGGCACCTCACACCGCGCTTGGGGTTACCAAGGAAGCGACCAATCGGGAGGTGCAATCGCGTGATGGAGGCAATTTCCCTCAGGCAACGGGCAATCCGGGCGTAGCACGCGACCAGTATAGTCAGTTTGCGCAGCCATCCGTCGAGGCTGAGTTCCCGAATAGGGCCGATAGGACGACCTAGAGAGGAAGTGAGTGTGTGTTAGGATAGTGCGATTATTGTAAGCAGCAAGCGAGAGAGAGAGAGAGAGAGAGAGAGAGAGAGAGAGAGAGAGAGAGAGAGAGAGAGAGAGAGAGAGAGAGAGAGAGAGGGAGGGAGAGAGAGGGTGACAGGAATGCCTAGGTCGAAGGAGGAACCGCGATGAAAGCTCCGCGAACCGCGCAACGAGAGTGGACTCTTAAGTTCGAAATGGAGCAGATCCTTAAGGCGGTAAACGCCCTCAAATTGAAGCAGGCCAAGGACCAGCTGAGGTCCGAGGAGTTAAAGAGCTTAGGGGAAGAAGTGATACTTCGGAACCGGCTAGCTCGATTTCGGACTAAGGAGGGTTTTCCCACAAGCCCGATCATGTGGGAACGACGAAGTTGAGCACGCCTCCCCGATAAATAATGAGATAGGGTCGGATGTACGGGTCTTGGGAGGACGAAGCCCAGTGAGGGACGCCAAGGGACCGAATCAAGAACGAGCGTCGGGGGGCAATAATACCTTCCCACCCTCGGGCCATGTAGGAATAGTGAGTTACGACTTCCCGGCCCCAACGGTGGTCAAGAAAGCGGGATTATCAGGAGAGCCGCCGCTCCGCGCACCTGTCAACCCGTCAGCAGCACCGGCCCAATAACCCGAGGGGTGGGGGCAATAACGCACCATACCGGTGCAATCCCAAGAATACGCCGACTAGACGAGGCGTCTGCATAGTCAGCCCTGTCATCCCAAGAGGACGAAGAGGGGAAAACCCCCCATCAACGAAAGAGTACGGCGGCCAGGAAGACTCTCTACACCGAAGAAGAGACCGGGTTGGACAGCAACAGTTTCAGCGAAGAGGAGGTGTTAGCCTCTCCAAGAGTTGGATTCCAAGAACCGTCTCGGCCGATCCGCCGGCAACGAGAGGACCGCCCCCCCAGAAGACACCCTCAAGGTAGTTGGGTGCTGAAATGTACCTGCTGTCAAAAATATATAAGTGAATATATACTTTATTGGGAGCTCAGGCATTATAAATAGAATATATTTCTATTATCGAGACTCGACATCGACTGACTCGTCCAAGATACTGTTTCGGCTCCACTCGCGAGCTCGGTCACGAGTCTTCCTCACTCCACAGACAGAGTGAGAGAGAAGGAACTAATTCCTCTCTACTTCGCTATACACTCCCCTCCGAGTATAAACGATTTAAGAAACATTCTGTAACGTTTAAAATTAAGAACAAAGTATAACATATAACTATTCGTAAGATAAGGAAAACATAATTCTGGATTACAGAACAATTACAATTTTGATCTGGCTGAGAGCTTATTTGGAACCCTGCGCAAAATGTACAGCTTTTTTTCGCACATAGGTTTTCAATGTAGGACGACTGGGCGCTGGTAGATCGCTATTCACATCAGGCAGAACATGAGCCGGTTTCAAATGTTCGGCCGAAACGTTGCGCGATGTGCCGTTAATTTACACACAATCTGATACGCAATTTACAATTTTCAAACGGGCCAAAGTATGGACGTTGAAAACCTTTTTTCGCCATATTGTGCATGAACACGTGGGAACAACTAAGTCCTTAAAGAAAAAGAAGAAAAAAGCTTTTCATAAATAATTATGGGTTGCAGGAACAGGACGAACTTTGCGCATATACTCACGAAACTCCTCAAGAAAAATACATGGATCTGGAGTAAAATCGTCTGACAGAAAAAATTCACCAGGTAGTAGCAGGTGAGTGCCGAATAAGAATTCATCCGAGACCAAGCAGTACCGTCGAGAGAGTACGAGTCCAATCAGCGTCCTGGTGACACATGATCGCAGCCTTCAATGGGCGGTGCCAGTATTCTATAAGACCATTGGAGACTGAGCGATAGGAAGTCCTACGTACTTTCCCACATCCAATGAATGAAAGAAGAGACGTAAAAAGGCGTGACTCAAATTGAGCACCCTGGTCTGAAGTCAAACATTTCGGAGCACTATATCTAGCGACGCAAGTGTCGCAAAAAGCCGTGGTGATGATATCAGAGGAAACATCGCAGAGTTCAACTGCTTCAACTCAACGAGAAAATCTGTGAATGTAAGCACATATTGCAAACCATTGTCCTTTGCCAATGGGCCCACAATATCAATGCGTATATGGTGAAATCGATCATCCGGAGCATCAAACAGCTGAGGAATAATACATTGCTGATAGTGAAGACAACCTTTGCACCAACTGGTTACATCGTGATGCATGTTTGGCCAGACGTACCTCTGTCTGATCAGTATATCCGTGACCTTGGGACTCGGATGAGTCGGTTCATGGAAAAGATCAATTTGCGCTTAGAAACGGGAATATAAGGACGAATTGATTCTCCAGAGATCTAATAATAGATTGTGGTATGAGTGGGACCACTCTGAATTCAGGGATAACGACATGTCTTTAGGGGCCACAACCAACTTTAGTCGATCCCCAGTCTCCTGCTGAGCTGCAAGTTCTACAAGGCTAAACTCGACCAGAAGACGAATCGAGTCAGTACGAGATAGAGAGTCTCCCACAACGTTGCTAGGCCTTGCAATGTATTCAATGTGATTGTGTACGGGGAAATCAGCGAAAGCTCTCCGCCTGGCTGTCGCCTGGGAGAAGCTTTATCGGATTTCTGCATGAAGGCGTAAATCAGCGGCTTGTGATCGGTAAAGATTTTTAAATCGCTGCCCTCCAAGAAATGCGAGAATTATTTTACAGCCTTATAAGTAGCCGTTAGCTCCCTGTCATAAGTACTGCATCTTTTTGTTGGGCTGGGAAAAACTTTCGAGAAAAGAAGGCTAGAGACCTTGAATTAGCGTCTTGCCACTGTTCAAGCACGGCATCCATAACCAAATCCGAAGCGTCAGAAACGAGGCGGATATCTGCCTTATAAAGAGGAACTAGGATGAACTAGGAGAACAGCATTGGCAAACTCAGAACGAATCTTATCAAAAACTTCCTCAACCACTGGAGTCCAGGGAACTTTTCGATTATCATTTTTATGAGAGTCATATAAGAAGTGATTAAGTGGCGCTTGCAAGCTTACAGAATGTGGTAGATTTCTATTATAAAAATTCACAACGCCTAGAAATCTGCGAAGAATCACGAAAGTTCGGGGTTTAGGAAAATTAGTAATCGCCTATATCTTCTGGGTAGTGGGACGAATGCCTGCGAGTTCACCAAATAACCCAAAAATTTCAACTCTGCTACAGCAAAAGTTCATTTATCAATATTAAGACTCAAATGGAATTTCTTCAGTCTTTCAAACACCTTGCGAATATGCGCCTGGTGCTCCTTAAGAGAGACTGAAGATATCAATATGTCGCCAGTGTATATATAGACAAACTCTGGATCGCCTAAAATGCGGCTGATGTAGAGTTGAAAGGACTGACTGGCATTCTTTAGACCGATGGTCATGAACAGAAATTCGATCAGGTCAAACGGTGTGTTTATAACCGTCTTTGGAATATCCTCAGGTGCCACCGGGGTCTGATTAAAGGCTTTGTGTATATCCCGAGAGGAAAACACCATTTTGCCAAAAAGATTGGAGGTATCGTCCTGAAGGTGGGCCGTCGGATATTTGTCTGTAATAGTGATTGTATTTAGGCGTCGATAATTACCACATACTCTCCATGAACCGTATTTTTTAACGGTCATATGTATGGGACTCGCTCACGGATTGCGGGAAGGTCTGCAATACATACCTGTATCTATCGTGGTAATCTGATCATAAACATCACTTCTTTGTCAAGGAGAATAACTCATGTTACCTGTGATTTCTGGGAATTCAGCGTGCAGTCGAGCGCAATCAGAACCGGGACGAACTGTGTGAACCGAGTTAATTAACGCGGGTTTCAAAAGTGCACGTGAAAATAGTTTTGTGGCAGAACCCACAAGGCAACGATTTCTCACGTCAACCAACAACCCATAGTGTTCGAGCAGGTCTGCACGCAAAACCGTATAAGGAACGTCCGCTATAAGAAATTTCCAACGAATCGGACGACGCAACCCTAAGTCTGGTACGCAGATTGACAATTACAGATTGACTTGCCTTAATGCTTGAAACCGAAGGAAGCAACGAAATGTCTGCACCCGTGTCAATAAGAAAATCCATCTGGGTTTCTCGATCACACACAAAGGGACGTTTGGACTTGTGTTGACCAATAGTCTCCAAAACGGTAGGTCTGTCAAGTTTTTTGACTTCCACCATTCCTCAATTTTTTCGCACCATTGTTTACACGAAGTGGGATTATCCGCATATTTGAGCTTTGCAAAGTTTATGTCTCCAACGACTCGCTCAGCGGTTGCTTGGTGACTGAGAATTTGAACGCGATTTTCTGCGAGAACGATGAGAATAGGACGGCTTTCCTAAATGATCTAGACTTTCCTTAACCTTCGACAAAACATCGGAGATTCGCTTTAACTCAATATTATGTGAAGACTGCGCATTTTGAGGCATGGCAGAAATGCTTGTACACGCGGAACTAGTATTCTCAACGAGATTATCGGCTAACAGGGCGAGCTTCTCAAGTTCATCAATACTGGACGCCACTAGAATCGCACGGTGACTACTAGACAGCTGATATAAAAATTGATTTTAGGATCGCATCACTAATCGTACCGTCACTAAGATTTTTTAATCTATTTAAAGTCAGGTAAGGTTTTCCGTATGTGAGAATCGGACCCTTTAAAAGACTACGTAATTTTGATTCTGATGAAACAACAAAAGTACTTATAATGCGCTCTTTAATACGATTAAAACAATCATTCGGACGAGGCTCCGCTTGTATAAACCATAACGCTGGGTCGGCACGGAAAACGTATATTAAGAATCCTGTTAATTATCTACATGTAGCATCCGAATAGCACCACGATTGGCCGTTGCCTCGAGAACAGTGATGCGTTGCTACGTGCGAGCCAATTCTGCCTCCGTATCGCATTCAATACGTTCCATTGCGGAGCTGAATGATATTTCGCGCAAAAAGATTTTTTTTTTCATTTCCCCTACTTTATTTACAATCTGTCTAATGAAGACATTCGGTAAATTTTGTACATGTATAAGCGCAATTTTAGATTATGGCCGACTATTGCCGCGCAAAAAAAAAAACACTGGGAACCCGAATGGCGTGGTCAGATGTAGAGAACACAAAGGCACCGGTGCTGACTTTCGATCGCTGCAAAAGTTCTCTTCTGCGGGAACAACGACGTCGGTGAAGATGGCTTTATACAAGCAGTAGCAAAAATCACACACGATGATTGAGGCTCGATACGTCCCGATAATCTCGTCGAAAAATTCCATGACGACGTATCAAAGGAGGCACGAACGAATTGTAATGTCTAGTTCGTCCAAGGGCCTAGTCGAAATTCGGTCCGGCTTCGAGAATTTCGTACCCGAGAGAGGCACGAGAATATTGCGACGGCGTTGTTGACAAAGGCCGCAAAATATTCACAAAGAAAAACACTTTTTTATAGTCACATCACGTCGGGGTTAATAATTCAAGTCTACCACAATTTATATTAATACAAAAGTACATGATGTCAAAAATATATAAGTGAATATATGCTTTATTGGGATATCATATATTATACATAGAATATCTTTCTATGACCGAGACTCGACATTGACTGACTCGTCCAAGAGATTGCCTCGGCTCCACTCCCGAGCTCGATCACGAGTCATCGCCACTCCACGAACGGAGTGAGAGATAATGAACTAATTCCTCTCTACTTCCCTACACCTCACTCTAGCGTTCCCGCAAGAGAAGTCGCCTCCGTGTTCGCCTTATACTAACGCCCGCTCGTCTTACGAATCGAACAGCGAGTTCAACTCGTGGAACTTCCCCGACTCCCAGTCGGCCGCTGGAGCTCCAATCTTTTTCTCTTCGCAACTCAGTTTAACGTTGTTACGTCGAACTGATATAAAACATAAACAAGCTTAGTTTTAATAAACGGAACTTGGAACTACCGGCAACTATTGTTATATGTCATTGCAAAATTTTAAAACTATGAGTGCGAATTTGGTTGTTTTCTTTGCGAACATTTTATTGGTCGTAGCTAACTAGTCGCCGGCTATTTCATTTTTTCCGTGTGAATAATAGCCGACTGTAGTCGACTAAAAATCTCACAAAAAGTAAAAAAAAAGTCAAAAGTCGATATAAAGTCGACTGTGGTAGACTAAAAATCAACTGCAGTTGACTTAAAGTGGACTGAAAAGTCGACTATTGTCGATTTTGGCAATAAAAAGTCGTCTTTTAGCAGACTAATTATAGTCACTCTACCGTACATGCCGTTCCCAATAATTCGAACAGCACCGAATGTCGACAAAGATATGTCATCTGAAGAATCGGCTTCTTTTTCCCCTCTGCTACACGGATTTCACGTACTTGACACGTCGCAACAAAACGTGACAATCATGCAAACATGATGTATGGCCTGATTCCAGCAATTAAATGTGCGCCTCGATTCCATAGCCGCTACGGTCGAGCAAAATTCAACCGCTTGCCGCATGAACGCCAAAGAAATGCAGGCCAAAGAAATGCAGGCATTTGTACCTAACAAATGCGTAAATATCTCTAATTATAAGTTAATTAGAAACGATCAGAATATTGTATCCGATAGTAGCTCTCGATTTCTGCAGGACAGCGGTGTCGCATACTATTTAAACCATTCGCTGAACGTTAAAGTACTAGAATGTTCTAAGGGTGTCAATATCAATACTCCGGAATACTTAATAGGGGTCTAAAATCGAATTCGATTCTCTATTATTATGCGATCGGTTGCGACATCCTGGGAAAAACTGCAAACAGGAAACGAAAAATATGTTTCTTATAGGAAAACAATTTCTAAGAAAGATAGCGGTTTTCACCCAGCGATGTTAACCTACGAAATTCGTACAGTCCAAGAAAATTTTTTTTTTTTTTTATAAAAAAACGGTAGCTACTAGCGCAAAAAGTTACGGAGACTGTATTATAAAGATCTTTCTTTGTATTGTATTGTATTTATTTATTCCTTTATAAGATATATACATCTGTAAGGATACATAGGGAGAGCGGCTTTAGGCGCACGCATTCCAAAATATATA
>JAPYZR010010026.1:0-10706 GCA_030522945.1 Trichopria nigra
AAAAAAATCGCACAGGGTGCAGCTTTCTCGACATTCAATCTAAATGTACTTACTATGAGCTCGTGAGGTGGGAAGAAGAAAAAAAAAAAAGTTTTTTTTTTGAGACAGTCTAATATATATGAATATACTTCAAGGATTATTTTTTATACTCATTTTGTACTTTGACATCTGGGTTAGATTGATTCTACTAACAACTTGAATAAAATATACAATACAATTTTTAAATCGTTGAAAGTCTTCCCTCTATTGGATGTTACTACTGAAGTTTATAAGTTATTGAAAAATTACACGTAGAAAAAGAGTACTAATTTTATTAGAAAAATTACTACTTATCATAGAAATCATCAAAAATTCAATAGTCTCTATAAAGTTATAATGCGTATGAAAAAAAACATTTCGTAATAATAATAATTCTTTAGGTCCTACGTTTCTAAGCTCATTTTTTATGATCTCAAAAAAAGGTTCTAAAGAAGTGCATTAAAAAGGGAACTTAGAAATTGACACACCAACGGAGGACCAAAAAAGTACTTTTTGTACTTATTCTGCTTAACTTTTAAGCTCTTCTATTTGGGTTTACGTAGTCGTAATGAAGTTTCAAAGTTGAAACAAAATTGTTAAGTTCGTCAGAAGAATAATATTGAATATAAAATTAAATTTCAAAAATTCAGAATGTTATATAAAATGTCATAGTAAAATATGTAAGTCCGTCTCAATATATCACAATTTACAAGTTTTGTGAAAATGAAAGTTTTTGAGAGGTAAACAATTTTGAATTTGACATTTTAAAATGGAGAATTGAAGTGAACGATAGAGGGATTGAAAGTTCAAATATTGAATAAGCATTGAGAAGTATTCGCCAATCGCTATATGAATCCTTCTTAATCCAAATTTTAAACTTTCAATCCTTTTTCGTTTACTGGGATATTAATGTGAAAACATTTTTTTTTAATTTTAGTAATCCAAAACCAGATTCGTATTATCGTCAATCCAGACATTTATGCATCCAATAAAGAAAAATGTATAGAAATTAATTCGAAAGGGATTTAATGGTCCAGAAATGGAATTCGGAAGTTTAAATCTGAATTCTTTGAATTCCATAAATTGAGAAGAATTCCGATTATCACTGAAATGAATCCTATTTCAGTAATTTGTAACTCTGTAAATTCAGTAAAACGTTATCGTTACTGGGCAATGTTATGAAAAATTGTCCAGAAATAGATCCGGACAAAAATTGTCCAGAAACAGCAAATAATACCGACACTTAAGAATAAAGGATATAAAAGGTAAGTAAATTTAGTAAATAATAAAAGTAGTGAAAAGGATATAAATTGTATCGTCCAAATCCTCAAGATCCCATTCGATCGAGCGGAGTGCATTCCGTAGCTCGGTACTGGTCCATTCGAACTCTTCGCGGGTAACCGGAAGTCCGGCACCTATCGTGGGGGTTGTGACCGTGACATCCTGTAAGTCCACCCAACGACCGTACAGGCCTCGTGTTTTATTGAGGGCCTTGCACACCTCGCTGAAACAAACAAAAAGAACGAGCATGATTTCTTATATCCATATATATTTCAAGTTATCTTTGTAAACTAAATCATCATATATAGATTGTCATGTCGATGGTACGAGTATATCCTTTATAGTTTAAAAATTGGATTGATGTAGAACTGAAAAAACGACCATGACTATCATTTACAAACTCAACTGAATTAAAATGAATTAAAGTGCATTAAAACGACTCAAAATGAATTCACTTAATGGGTACGTTAAGTATTCGTGAGTGATTCATTCGCCAAGAAATTTACGCTTACATAATAAAGGTAAGTATAATTAATCATAAAAATCTAATAACATACGTCCTCCAGACAAAAAAAGGAGTCAGAAAATAAGGGTCGAGAATATCATTTCCAATACATTTCCGTGAATGAAAAGCTCGAATTCACAGGAATTTTTAAAATCTTTTTGAATCTCTTTTCCTTTACTGGGGTTAGAAATTGGTTTTAAAATGATGGATAAAGATTTGCACTCATGAAAGTGCATCATTCTCTATCATTTTCGTTCACTGTACAGATATATGAATCGGCCGTGTGCAGATAATAATCGGTCGTGTGTGTGCATGTGTGTGTAAATGACATAAAAATAACACAAAAGTAAAAGCGACGATAACAAATGAAAAAAGTTTACTGATATACTTTGTGAGCTTGTAAATTTAGAAAAACAAAAATGAGAATCAATAAATCTGCTAATAATGATGCTGTATAGAACTTGATAACAGCAGAGTGAGATTGACAACACAAATAAAAATTGACAATATTTCAAAAAAATCAGTAAAAATTGAAAAATTAGGCAAAAAACTGATAAAGAAAGGAAGGAGGAAAAATCAGAATTAGTGTTTTGTTTATTGAAAAGTACTACCGAACAATTACGAATCCATACTAATAACTTAACGAGTATTTAATGATACAAGATATCGATTCAAACGATATATAACGTATCAAATATCGAAAAGATGTATATTTTTTTAAGAATTAATTTTTTCTATAATTTTCAATATTATTTTTTTCAATCTGTCTTCAAAAATTGCATAAGGATGTATATCCGATATGTCTTTCATCGCTATGGATTTAAGATTTCCTTTTGGGATTTGGAGAAAATGCGGTATACGTATTATATCGTCAGGTATTCATAATAATCATAAAAGTTGCCATATAGAAACGCGAACAAAATTCTCGGAATTAATAAGAACAAAGGAAAGATTTTAAATTTAATGACAATGTCGAAAAATATTTATAAAAATTAACGAAAATGATAAATGTATAACAATTACAAAATACAAAGTAATATTTATTAAATGGCGAATACAGTTTTCTTAATTGTTAGTCCAGTAACTGGACATACGTTGCCCAGTATATCGAGTACATATACATGACAAAAAGTATCTGCAAAAAGGTCAGGATATGTCTAGTTATTGGCCAAACAATTAAGAAAACTGTATTGGCCATATTTAATAAATATAACCTTGTATGAAGACTTGCAGTTTATTTGTCTAATTCAACTCAAATTAATTTAAAATATATAATTCATAATAAACGTAAATTAATGCGCAAAGAATCAACAAATCTCAATCGATAAAATATTGAAGATAAAATTAATTTTAAAAAATAGGACAAAAATGAAAATTGATAAAAATTAAATAAATAGATTAAATAATAGAATTGGTTGGATGGAAAATAGAATGTGAAATTAAAATCTATATAAAATGAAAAGAAGTGACAGAAAGTTATAGATTGAACAAAAAGAGTCAAGAAAAAATAAATGAAATTGAAAATAGCATATTTATTTAGTTAATAAATTTAGCAGACAAAAAATAAACAATAATCACGGGCTTTCGTGTATTTTATAAGTAATGTTGTGTTGATTGTAATTCAATATTTTTAAAATCCACATTAATTAAATATTTAAAAGTAAACAAATACACTCTACATACATTGTGTACATTATTAATACACACGCAAAAATTCTGTAGTTGCAAATTTGCAAAATTAATTAAATTTTTGATTGCATTGTAATTTCATTCAATATTAACCTTTCAATATTAACATTTTAAAAATGATGATGCAGGAAATGTGTATGCGCATTTTTAATTGGAACGTGACCCAACTTGTTGTCGCTGTTTATTTTACTGAAATTCTATAATTATTTTTAATTTTGAACCCTTTTATTCAACTCTCGTCTAATTTCATCAACACATTCTATTCAACAATCCTTGAATTCAATTGTCGTTTTTTCTATTTAGTTTTATTATCTTTTTTTTTTTTTTTTTTTTTTTTTTTTTTTTTTTTTTTTTTTTTTTTTTTTTTTTTTTTTTTTTTTTTTTTTTTTTTTTTTTTTTTTTTTTTTATTGTCCCAAACTTCGTCGGTTTTTGTAATCCATTATTGATTTGTTTCGATTAATATTTTTTAACTTTTATACTTTATTGTTAATTTCTTTGTTTCCTTATTGTTAATTTTATATTTTGTGATTTTTCATTGATTGTATAGAAAAACAGTATTGATGACTATAAAAAAAGAGAACAGTTAGGAAAACGATTTTATAGTATACTTCACATGTGCCATTGTTTTTTAAATTTTCATAAACTTTCAATATTGTTATTGTTGATCAACAGTTTTTAGATACATTTGTGTGCAATTTTTCATTCTGACTATTTTTGAACTACTCAACGTTACACGCTCAAGTACGGATTTCTTTACTCGTCGACACAAGATAAGCTTCTAAATTAATAAAAAACAAAAAGGAAAAGAGAAACTGTTTTAACTAAAGGAACGAAATTATTTAATATGTGAGATAAAACAATTCAATGCGAATTGTTCAATTTAACATAAGATACTTTTTTAATCCCTTGAATTTATCGTAATTATTAATGTACCTTTTAACATTTGTACGACTTGACGAAAATTTATTATCTATAGACATGTTTAATTAAAGTGTACACCGTTAAAACTAAAATTGTTCACAATTTCGTGAAATGTCCGCTGAAGATTAATACAATAAAAAATATAAAAGCAGTACGACGAAACGAGAAATCAGATTTGAATATTTCAACACATTGCGGGTATTGCGTATATATATATCTAGCGAATGTAAAACGAAATGCATATATATATATATACTCTATATAGCGCCAATCGCCAATTGTGAGACAGATTTTGGCTGATGTTCGGAAGATTTATGACACCAAGC
Source organism: Trichopria nigra (assembly GCA_030522945.1). Classification (NCBI taxonomy): domain Eukaryota; kingdom Metazoa; phylum Arthropoda; class Insecta; order Hymenoptera; family Diapriidae; genus Trichopria; species Trichopria nigra. Next base: position 4,742 of record JAPYZR010010026.1, read on the forward strand.
AAATTGCACTTTGCGAATTGGGTATCAATTTTTTAATGAAACGTACGTTTCTTACAAATTGGACGGATTTAAAGAATAATTTTGACAAGTGGCAAATTTATTGAATCAAGTAGCAAAGCGTACCGAGATTGGAAACATGGCAATTTATCTTGAAAATTGTTTTATCGCATAGGAAATATCAATATATATATATATACGACCGAACGCTAGAGAACAATATTCTTATATATACTTTTTTACCTACATAAACCAATTACTTTTAATAATATACAATTATTCTTAGAACCCTCAATTAATACTGGAAATGATAATGAAAATGGAATAAAATTTTATCCTAAAATATTATAAGGAGCTTTTTTATGCATTCTTATATAACGACTACTTATTTATCGGCATACAAATGTATACTATATAGACATATAAAAAGAAAATATTACATTTTTATATAAAGTTACATAAAAATACATTATATAAAAAATAATTTTTAGTGTACTAAAAATACAGAGTAATTTTCGAAAAGTTGTTGTACACTTTATAGAAAATCTCAATTAATTGTCACCCATTCGAAAGTGACTTTCATTGAAGGAGGAAATTCTCTCTGTCAAAAATAGTATTTCGTTTTTGATTGTTTATTTTTTTTATGTTACAAACACTTGCATTTGATTAATTTATACATTTTCTATTTAAACTATTAAATGATCGAATTTTTATGATACATACATGAGATTTTCTATAAAGTGTACAACAACTTTTCGAAAATTACTCTGTATTTTTAGTACACTAAAAATTATTTTACTTTATCAGATCGATTAACAACATTTTTAATATTATCAACACATCATAATCTATAAATATGAAGCTTTAAAAAAAAGTCTATTATGTTTTCTTATCATAAACTCTAGACAGCTAAGAAGTTGAGTGAAATATGCCACCACATCAAAGACGAAACTGCCATAGAAAACATAAATGATGAAGACGGTGCAGAAAATCAAAGTGACAACTGTGAAGGCATATAGAAAATGAATAAAACAAGCACGACATAACAGATGAAAGAGGAGCGTTGAAAATGTACACTCTAAATTTCTTGCGAAGTGAAAATAAAACGACTCGCCCTTTTGAAAAACTTCTTATATTTTTAAGAGCGAAAATTTAATTCTTTCAATAATAACAACCGGAGAACATATAATATAGTGACTTACTTTTTTATCGCAAGAATTTGAAAGAAGAGGGAATTTCCAGTCACAATACGTAATGTGGATCGGTTCCGAAACACTTTTCATAAATTTATCGAATACTTCAATGTGGTAGAATTATATAAGCTCTCGGATTGAGCACTGCTATTGCATCTTAGGAGCTACTATTATTTAATAATGTTATGAAAATCGCGAATAATATTATATAACGTGCGAGAGTGACTGTCTCCGAATTTGTGATGCTATTTTCTACGAAATCACGAGTTAATTATCATATGCGTTTGACTGTTTTGTATAGGGTGTTCTTATTATAACAAACATATTACTCGATGCAAAACATTTTCGTTCGAAATGTAGAAATTGTTGAAATGTTCCATGTCTATCAATTTCATCCATTACTAATGAAAATGCGTATTTCGTATAAAGTGAGATATCTATATGAGTGTATGAATAGAAAGATGATAAAAAGTAAAAAGTATTTAAGAGTAAGTAGTTAAGGAGATTTTTTCTTGAACCTTTAGAAAGATTATACGTTATATGGCGTTAGTGAACAATGGACATACCACGTCGGATCTTTCTGGGCTTTTCAAATATTTTTTATTCCCTTTTTGTTATAAAAGAAATTTACTGCAGTTATAAAGTATAATGTAATACTAATATCTATAATAATAGTATAAAGACTATTAATAACAAATGTATAATTTTTTAAATTATTGGCACATTTTTCTTATAAAGTGAAAAATAAACTGAAGAAATTACATTTTAATTTTCAAGAAGAAAATATATAAGAGCCTTCAGTATCAGACAGGGCTGCCGTTTTTTACGAATAGAATTATCATCTGACAGGATGACGAGAATTATTTTTATATTTAAGAGTTCATGAGATGAATTCATGAAAAAAAAAATTTAACAACTGTACCCAATATACGTTTAGCCACAGTGAAATTCCAGTAAAGTTTCTGAGACCGAAAATACCCCACCTCAGAAACCTTTCAAATGTAACTTTTAAATCGAAAATCCACGTTATGATCTTACAAATAAAAAAAAAAAAACAAAAGAAAATTGTATCTTAGCAAAAATTTGATTTACTTTATTATAAAATTGAAAAAAAAATGGTTTCCCTTATTGAAAAGAGTAAAAAAAGGGGGTACTCGAGTAAGGCCCTCACAAGGTACTGATCAGGCATAATTACACACACACACATATATATATATATATGTTTTCCGACAGATATAGCTCTGGAATTCTCCATGTGTGTACCCTGCTCAGGTTCTGATCGTGAATTCCACATCAGGCTTTAATTATCATTTCCGTGAATGATCAGGTCCTAAACATGATTTCCGTATTAAGGTATACCCAATCACTCCTTGCCCAGGGTCTGGTCACGTATCCAGGCTTGCCTGAATTCATTTCTGTTCGAATAGAATTAATAAATGTTACATTTGAAACATTTCCGAGGTAGGACATTTATATGGTTTCCCAAACGTTACTGAAACTTCTCTGCGACGAAACTTTTAGCGAGATAAAATACAAAATAAACAATTTTAACGTAAAATACTGGACAATTAACTTTTCTTAATAGTCTTTTTTCTTAAAATTCATGTATTTTAGGAAAAAAGAGTCAACGAAATGTAATGGTTTACACTTTTAACAATAAGTACCTAAGATCAACTATAATAGTATAAGTAAAAGGAGAAATCGCAAAGTGAATAATGTGACGATTGATTAACTCGACTTAGGCCAAATCGGAGGAAAACCATTTGCCAAGCACGGCATATAAGAATATCTATATAGGTACAGGGTGCGTGCGTTCCTCCGATTGTGTCAAGTTCGTGAATGCAACAAGCAACATGTATATTTAGAAATTAATGATATATGGATGTACCGCTGTTGTATATCATGAAAATGAATCGAATAATTAATGTGACTGTAAAACTGACATTTTATTTCAGTTTTTTTTTTTTTTTTTATTAAGTATTTTTATAATTAAGATTTATCATAATTAAAAACGATTTTCATTCCCGTTAACTGTATATATATTTTTTTTTTTTTTTTGTAATGCATTCTTTATTAAAAAACATCATAATCAATTCAAAAAGGATAACAAATAAACAAAGAAATATGTTATCAAAAAAAAAAAAAAATATATGTATAAATATATAAAAACCTCTGGAACACAAAGGAAATTAATTATTATGTTTCGAGTGCTTTATATCAAGTATCTTGAATTTAAACAAATTTTAAATGTTGGATCCAATATGGCGGCTAAAAACAGAAATTCGAATTTTGACATTGAAAAAAAATTTGTTCATATCCTACGTCAGAATTTGAATTACCAACGTATATAATGAGGGCAAAAAATGCACTCATGCAATTTTGTATAACTGACTCATCTTTTTTGAAATATAAATTCAGTGGTTTTAATATTATTGTAAATGAATCGGAAAAATTTGAATTTTAAAGGTTGGATTTAACAGATTAGAACTCAAGACGTTGAAATTATGTATAAGGGAAAAGAACTTTTCTAAATCACTGAATACAATTCGGATCAAATTTTCAAAATTGTTTGAAAACGTTTGACTGAAAGTTTGCTCGACTCTGAAATTCCTTGTATAATTTTTTTTCGATGTATCGGAAATAGTAAAGTTATAAACTACTTTTATGTAAAATTGAAAATTATTGAACGTTCAACATTTTTAACATTTCTAACGTATAGCAATTATAATTGATACAATTATAATTATAATGAAATAAAATTCACATTTCTTCTATTACTTAATTAAATTTTTCATTAATAACAATGTAACATTGTATATATTCCTATTTTTCTCAAACTGAATAAAAAAATATCATTTGAAAACTCATTAAAAGTTTATAACTGGCCTCTCATTATTATTACTGGTCTGTTTACAATATACGCTTGTTAAACAAACCTTTTTTATTATTCCTCATTTACCATTATAATGAAATTAGGTAGCATATTTGTAGATGGATACATGAACGCGAATGTGTCTCGCCAGAAAATGAAAATTCCTTCAAGAGGGCTCTGATGGGTGCAATCATATATATATGAAGTAAACCTGAGGTATTGATGTACACACGTTTCGCTTTGAATGCAACAATGTCATGTACGTTTATTGTTTTTTGTCGGCAATTACAAGTCATGTTTAGGTCACAAGAACACTTTGACCTAAAATCTGGAAGTAGATATTATTTTACAGTAATTTTATTATTTGCCTCGCTATGTATTATATATTATATTACACTAGGGACTTATAGTTTAATATCTCTTTGTTAAGACAACGCCGGAGAAATCGATTAAAAACAAGTAGACATATGCGCTTATTATTAAATTTACTCGTTTTCATAGACTGCAGGTCTACTACGATAGATTTATTAATAGAACTCGCAAAATATAGGTCTTTTTATATATACGGAAATCAATGCATTTAAGAAAACAATGTAGTTACAATATATTTTCGACATTTTATTATTTTCAATGTCGAAAACATTTTCTTTGATGATGAAATTTAGTTAAAGACAATAAGTAAATAAAAATAAAGAATTTTTAATGCGATTCATGAAATATTGGTCAAAAAATGATGATATATATATATATATATATATATTTTAAAATGATATACAATTGCTTTTATAAAAATATAAATAATACAACTAATTTCTTGTAAGAAATGATAAACTGATTTACTTTTGACAAATGAAAAAATTTCAATTTGTTATAAATAAAACAAATCGGCCAATATCAAACGTAATAAGTACATCATTATATGTAAGTTTGAGATTTTTATTTATTTATTGCTTGGAAAGCATCAATTGAGATAAAAACAGATTTGCGAATTACTTGATGCACAATCTGTTTATGTTCATTTTATGCCTATTTATATTTTCTATGTACCCTTTGTTTTATTTGATTTAAGGTATTGATTTATTCCAGTCGTTATACTATATCTTGAGCTAATTGCATGTTTCGAGGCTGTGCATCAACTTGTCACACTCCGGTGTTTTACGACCAACGATTAAATTCAGTTTAACGTCTATAATTGTATGAATTTAATCCGCACGTACGTGTATTGTGTGTTTTAGCTCGTCACACTCATCTATCGGCCAAATGTTTATTTATAACCCTCTCTAAATATCGTCAAGTTCATTCATTAGCATTGACGAGTTTATATTAATTTCCCATTAACGAATAATGTCCGAATGCATTCTTTTCATTGCAATTGATTACGTCCAAATTGTGGAAAATGACTAACATTCCCTAGACTTTTCAAACCGTGACGTGTAAAGGTGGATGAATTTTTCTCATATAATCATGAATAGTATATTAAACGAAAAAGGATTGAAGTATCAGAAAAGGTTCAGAAATAGGATTGAAAATTATAGACAATAGGTTTCACACTCATGAAATTAAATCATCATTTTCTATCATTTTCAATCCTTTTCTGTTTATTATGGGTTATGCACCTACGAGGAAGGAGAGTATTTAGATTTCCTTTTTTAAACAATCTCGTATAATAGTTAACGTAAAAATGTATATGAATAAATAAATTCTTTCATTAAGAGGGTTCTAAAGTAGAACAGTTACCGACTGAGCTTTGCAACAATAAAAGTATAAATAACGAATTATTTAAACATTTTTTTTAAATTTGGGGTCTGGAAGGGTGATTCTACATAACATATACAACCACCAAAAAAATTCCAGCAGAAATCATTCAAAATTAAATGAGAACTTTTGGAAACAAATTATTTTT
>JAPYZR010010027.1:0-11634 GCA_030522945.1 Trichopria nigra
CAGATCTACAACTTTTATTTGAAGAATTTTCCGAAATGTTGAGTATTTTACGAGATAAGTACAGTGCAAAAAACCATAAATTTTAGTAGTTTTTTAAGGATTTCACCATGAAAATAATATTTCTATATAAATAAACTAATGTTTTCGCACGGATTAAATCTATACATTTTACTTGGATACACAAAAATGTAAGCTGTAACTTTTTTTATGGTGACTTTTTACTGGGTTTCGACCGTATATTATAATTAAAATTAATACTCTTTTCTTTTTTAGTCCTGTTGGTCGTGGATGCTAATTACGAAATAATTACTCCGATTTTTCAAAAAGTAATATTGTTGGCCTTTATCAGTACTAGTACAATCTTTTCCATTCCTTCATTTATATACGTGTCAAGGGGTGAAAATAACTCTCCTCTTCCACTCTACAGAGTGGCGTATTTGTATTTATATTATATAAATAAGGTTTTATATGTAAATTCAAGAGTTACCGAGTCTTTTTGTATGTTTATGTTGTTTTTATTTTGAAAAATGAATTCATTCAAATGTAATCTCTTTTTTTGCCTAAATTCCTTTCCTTTGATAATGTTTTTTAATTTTATCAAAATCAAAAGTATGACTGATACTATTTAAACATGGTCGGATAGACCTGTGGGATTGGTTTGATTTTTTGTGTAGTGGATCCCTGCTATGCCAATATATATATTCTTTTCTTTAATGATGTTTTGCAGGAAACATCATTAAAGAAACTTAAACGGGTAGTTTTAAAGAATTTTATAAAATAAACAAAATGAATTTCTTAATAGTTTAATAATATATAAATAAATTGCTCATTAATGCCGAATGACCAAATTTGATACTTCAAACCTAACATATGTTGGTGGCAACTGTAGATTATTGTGTGAAATATGATATCGTAAACATATAGATGGCTACATATCATATATTTGAAATCATTACTAAATCGACTAAATCGCATTAAAAAAAAAGAAATGTTATCGACATATACATATTTCATAATTATAATCAACAAATGCTTCGCCGGCTTTGGGTCAGACGAAGTAAAAACGTATAATAGTTGAGCACAAGTCAGCAATAAATAGTTTGTACCTTTATATAAGCTTTATGGGGTTTGAACCAGAGATTAATGAAAAAGAATCGAGGAGAGCTAAATCTTCATTCCCTGTTACCATCACATACGTTACTTCGGTGCGGCCTGTAAATGATGATAGGACGAAAGAGTTTCGTTTCCTTTCATGTAAAATATTGCGACTTATGTTTATAATTAATATAGATACAATCGATAACATTTTAATTTCTCTTCATCTAATCATCATTTTGATACTTTGTTGCTGATGGCTGAAAAACAAGCGAAAAACATGAATCAGTATTTGACGGTTGAACTTCTTTTGAGAAAATTAAAGAATTTCGTAAGAGACTTTCGTGAGACGGCAATTGTAAAAAAAAAAAACAATAATCGTTGGATTTTCTTGTTTATTACGAATCGTACATATATAACAATGCGAGGTACAAGGATTTAGGAAAATTTATTTAAAAACGTGAAAAAGATCATCCAAATTAAAAAGAAACCTTGAATATAATCATCACAACTTGTATACATTTAGTTAAAAAAAAAAAAAAAAAAACTATGTACTTGAATCAATCAATGAATTGAAAACTCCATAACATAATGAAATAAGAATACTATGTTTGAGAAGAACAGTTGTGGTGCATAAGATTATTTGTTAACAACAATTGTTGAAGAAGTTAAATATTACACCTTTTTTTATCTTCTAAACTAAAACCGCAAATTTTGTTATTGAGTCACTGAATTATTAAATATCCAAAATTCAATAACAACTGATTACACTTATATTCAATTATTAAAAGCCACCACTGAATTACAGTTTTAAGTTGTATGTAAAACTATGTACCAAGTATTTTAAAAGTTTGACTAGCAAAGTTTAACAATTAATATGTCAAACTCGAACAAGAATGAATGTATTTAGAAAATGTTGAAATATTTTCCTAAAGTTTAAGGAAGATTATAAAGATTATAGAAAAGAATTATTGAATATTGTGTCGAAATATTTATCGTAAAAAAATTTAATTAATTTTATATTTTGTATTGGACATTTTTCAATATTGATTTAAGGAGTTCCTGTGATTTTTTTCAAATATCAACATGTATCATGAATGTGTCTTAGGGACTAATTGTTTATTAAGACCCAAATTATTCAGCAATTTTTTAGCTATTATTCAAGTTTTGTGATACAAAATTGATAAAGTTATGAGTGTTTTAAAGATTTTTTTTTACATACGCACAGATAATGGGTAGACATTTTTTTATTCCATTTTAGGTTCTTTACGATGTGAAACAAGGACATTTCATGAAAAATTCAACCTACCATATATAAAAGCAAATATTTGGTCCAATGCATTTTCCAAAATTTTAATTCATATAATAGTATTTCCTAATTAGTTTTAATTGCATATGTAGAACATCTAATAGTTCGCTACAAATATTTATATCATTTGTTAATCAGAATTTGTGACTTACTATTATAATACAATTTTTCTTTAGATTAAATTACATATATTATTAGTTTGGCAAATGAATGATAAAAAAAAATCTAGAAAAAAATATTTTCTACTCTATTATACTGACCAAGTATTAAAGTTTTACTAGATATTTTTTATACTATTAGTTAAAATTATGGTTGCTATAAAAGTATATTAAGATTCTAACGTAAGGATTTTATCGCATCTAAAATGTAAGTGAGAAGTACCTGCAATGTGTTTTACTTCCATTAAAGTAGCAAGGCTTTTAACGTATATTTTCATATCCTTATTTCTTGAAAATGGTATTTCTTTATTGAACAACACTTTACATCATAATACACTATTATTTTTTACGTATGAATCTATTAGATGTTATTAATGCATCATTTATCAAACATGAACTGAAAAGTTTAACATATTTTCATACAATAAACAGGTAATTGTGAAAAGAATTCCAATAACAAATTTTATATTGCTTATATTATCAAATTGATTGCACATACCCCAATAGCAAAATTGACCAATATGCAGGAAATATGCTGAAATGACGGTCATATGCTGCTGCACATATGATGCTATTTCTGCATGTTTCTGCATATTTTGTTATCTGGGTAATATCGTAGTAATGAATTAGTTACAATTCTTAGTCGCATTTATCGATTATCAAGTTTTGTTGAAGTACATGTTAAAAAAAATTGAAAAACAATTCTTGTTATATCTTTTAACCGATTAACCTCTTAATTTTTAAATTTTACATATATGTATTTTTTCAGTCGTTAAATATATTTAAAATAACAAAATATTTGAACTCGATTTTCAATTTAGATATGTATTATAAATTATTAAAATGCACACAATCTTGGTTTTTATACTTGGACAATGTGAAAAACATGTCACTCTGACTTAATTTAAATCTTTCTAATTACATCCAATATAAATAACTAACTATGTCTAATGTTTATCTCTAATTTTAAGCTCCAATATTATTATGTACTTCAATACTCCATTTTGTAAAAAGGTTCAAAGTTTAACAAAATAAATTCACTTCAAAAATATGTGTTGTTTATTACGCTGTTTACAGAGTTTAATGATAATTAAACAAATTACGGTTTAAATATTTTAGGATTCTTTAAAATCTATGTTCCCTAATTTTTCGGAGTTCTTATATTTAAGCTCATTAAATTATTCATTGTTCTTTTTTGATAATAATGAATGGTCTAGTGTATAAGTATACCGACATCTCATTAATATTTTTACCTTCACTGTCAGAATACTTAATAAACGACAATTCAATAATAATCCATTTTTTAAACTTTACATAAGTTCAATTGTAGAGTTTTGTCATGGACCAAACTACATGGAATCGGATATCACATCATATCACCTAAGGAGTTGTGATACACGGATACTTTATATTTTTAAAACACTAGACTGATGTAACACGATCACAAGTAACGTAATACCAATCGATAATACTCCAAATTGTAAGATTGCTTTTAACATTTCATACGATAAAAATTAAATTTCCAATACTAGAGAAAACAACATATAGATTCGAATATCAAAACAGTATGTATGAAAAATGTACAAGTACATTTCAAGAACGTGATTTCGTTAAAAATGTTTCCTCTCTCACGAAAGCAGCGTACCAGAAACGTCGTATTTTTCGAGCGATTTGAAGCAAAGTTAGGTATCCTTAAGCCTTATATTCCCCCCTACGTTATACTTCTCGCTCTTTAACGTGTCTCCCGATCTACATTCTTTCTCGCTCCGATTCCTTTTCCGTCTCTCTCTCTCTCTCGGTGTTTTCTCACTCCCTCCCCCGCGAACCCGGCATCAATCCTCCCTTTTCCCACTCACTCGCTCTTTCCCTCTCTCTCTCTCTCTCTCTCGCTCTCACTCGTTCGCTCAGTGGCTCTAATAGCGCCGTCTCGCTCATTCGCACGTCAGGTCGACCGAGTGACGAGAGCGGGCTCACTGTCGGTGCCCGGTTTTCATTTTCACCTTGTGCATCGGGGTACCCCAGAAGTCGTTGAAGAAGACATTTTTGAGCGGTGTGTGAGGCCTGAGATCCCGGTTGTCCTTGATCGCGGAGATGTCGTCGAAGACGAACCCGCAGCTGAGGCTGTTCAAGTAAACGGCGAACGCGGTGAAAGCCACGATCGCCGCAAGAGCTCCCCGCGCAGGCACTCCCATCACAAATACATCGATCGGCCGTTTATTATCGCACTCGGCTCGATTTTCCGCGCCAGGAACCTAATCGTCGTCGTCGTTGATCTTAGCCCGTGGCCGACGCAAAACCCCGTCGACGCCCGGTGAGAGCCGTCCTCATTTCTGCGCGACGCCGCGACCTGCCGTGTTCCGCGTCGTCAGAGCGAGTTTGACATCTCGTCGTTGTTGTCGTCGGCGATAATATTCCGGAGTTCATTCGCGATGGCGGGCTAACGCGTCGCGGATTCGCGGGCATAATAGACCCGAGAGTCTGGCATCGGTGCTGGACTTGACTCGTACGTCCGAAAGGCCGGCGCGCGACGTTCGTACACGACCACTATATACGGACACGGACTCACGGACTATTCAAAGCCCACGGAGGAGAGGTCGAGGAAGCGAAATCGCAGTTGTTCGCGGGAGGGGTGGGTGTTCGAGGTGGCCAAATTCTCTCTCTCGGTCTCGCTCTGCGCGCCGAGAAGAGCCGCAACGTGCGCGCAACTTCGAGCGGAGGCGCCGATGCGCGATCGACGATTTAGCGTCGGCGCGCATCTTTCTTTTCGAAACTCTCCCTCCGAGCTTTACCCCCTATACATATATGTACATTCGAGGCAACCCCTATATATGTAACCCTTTGTGAAGATTAGGGTGGTTGGGAATGGGTCGCAGCGTGGAGAGTGATCGAGGATCGACACTTCCCTATGTATACGTATATATACACATTAGGTGCATGCATCGGCTGCTATTGCTTTTCTCGATGTTGCTCGACTTGCGTATTATTGGAGAGAGATTCGTGTAGACAATGATTCAAAATGAACAAAGGCAAGACAAACAGAGAAATGCATTAATTTCATCGTGTGTTTTATTAATCCTTCGTGTAGTCCTTTTTAATCCTTATTTTGACCGTTTCTACTGCGTTTCAATCCTAAAATACTCTTTCAATTGCGCTGGGAAGCTTTTCAAAATTACTGGATTCACTGCGGGGGTATATCTATATGTATGTATGTATCGTCGACGTGCAAGCACGGTCGCTTCACATTTCAAAGCGATTAACTCACTGTTTGTTTCCCGGATGTTACGCAGGCAAATTGGATGCTTTTACCAAGGCAGCGAGTGGTATTGCAATTTAATATGTATTTCATGAAGCATATATCGTACAATTAGGTGCATTTCGCCCCCCTTATATAAGATTCGAATTTCTTGGGAAAATTATAATGATATGATGCGAAATACCGCCGTGTATCCTACTCTTCCCGTTAAGCTCCAAAATTTTAACGTGTTTCTTGAAATTTTGGAAAATCAATGGTCCCGCGTTCGGCTTTCGTCTGCGGTCTCATGTACATATACACATATATATATATGCACATAATAGTATTTGACATAAATATATATATGTACGGCAGAATATACTGCAGCAATATTGCAAGAAAATTTCAATATTGCAGAATATTTCTGCGATGCTGAAATATTGCAGAAATATTGCAGCAATATTATATTATGATAAATCGTAATACAATATTGCAGAAATGTTGCAGCAATATTGCATTGTGATATATCGTAAGGAAAAATTGCGCAAATATTGCAGCAATATTGTATTACGATATATAGTAAGGCAAAATGTATATTTTTCCTAAAAATCATCCTATATACAGGTCGTAAATTTTGATGAAACAAATTTTATTTAAATCTTCGTAATTAGTTTATTTAGCATTTGAGACCGATTTTAAAAATTTTATTTATATTTATATGTTTATAAACATATGTACAATTAAACGATGACAAAGTGAGACTTTTGAAGAAATGTAATAATCTACTTCTATACTAACTTATAATAAAAGGTCATAAAGTACATCGGAAACTATAATTATTTTGGAGTTTTTTTCAATGTAGGAAAGTTTGTTCAATTACTGTTTTATTAATTAAATCTTAGACCAATCAACGGTGCGGGTCGAAATAATAGCATATTAATGATGAACTAATGTGTATTGAAGAAAGAACATTAATTAAATAATGAGACAATTTATATATTACATTTCTTATAGTTTCTTTTTACAGAATGGAGAATACTTCCGAAAAAAACACACATATATATATATCTTCGATTTCAATGAAATTTTGTATACTTGCGTATTTTGTTGCTCAATTAGTTAACCCTGGCAAAAATTGAAGCGTACCGGTACGCTTAAAAGTACAAATTCACTCTTGTAGAACGCTTTGAGTACGCTTAAAATGCAAAAAGAAGCGTGAATTTGCACTTTTAAGCGCAATTTTTGCCAGGGAATAGTTAATAGTTCAATTAGACAATTACAAAAATGACAGTGACAAATGGCGAAAATTTAATTTTCATGATGAAAACCACAAAAAAACAAAAAAACTTAAGGTTTTTTGCATCCATCTTAATAAATATTAAGGATTTAAAAACATTTTTTTCACAAAAGTTGAAGATCTTCTAAGAATACATAATTTATATAATGTGTATATATATGTGAACGTTATAAAATAATTATATAATTATTAAATTATATATTTGTAATGGTTTTTGAGAAAATCAATAATGATTGTCACACTAGGTTCAAAATAAACACTTTCGACTATCTATTGGTTGGAGATTAGGCCAAAGATGGGGGTCGGAATAAATTCTAAGGGCGAAGTTGAAACCCCTTCCCCCCACCCCCTTATCGGCGCAGTGTTAATTTGATTAAATGATCAACATTGAAAAAATTAGAATACTCTAAATGTATAATTTTAAGATAATGTATTATTAACAATAGCATTGTTCGTTTTGCAATACCTGGATTGCTCCGAGTCGCTCCTTTTTAAATATATAGATATACAAATTACATTGGCAACCTAACCTAACCTTTGATAGACTCCGAATCGCTACCATGATACAAAACGAACAAAGCTATTAATCAATTGTTTAAAGAATTTAAAAATGTGTGAAATTATTTCAAATTTTAACTATTTTAATCTTCCAGTAAGAAACTATGACAAATATAATATACAAACCATGTTATGTTTTTATCGATGTTCTTTTTCCTATAAGTTAGTTAATCAATGTTATTCGATTAATATGCGTAACAGTAATTAAACAATTGTTCTTATATTAAAAATACTCCAAAATAAGTTGCGTATAATTTCTAATGCATTGTTATAAGTTATAAGATTCAATTGTTCTCAAAATTCTCGAGGGGTCAATACATAATTTAATTACGAACATTTAAAAAAGAAAGTGACCGAAAATAGTCAAAAATGCGTAGAGCAAGCACTTTGCACATACTGAATCAAAAACACGTTTATTTCACTCATGACACCACTCAGAATACGTTAATTTTCACTGTAAGCCCTAAAATGAGGGGTCTAACGTTAAGTACTAATCACCTAAATACAAAGAATAATATCATGCGTAAAAGTGCACTTTACACCTAATATTTATTAGGGAATATAATACTATCTTATAGGTCTATAACGTTAGAATTCCAATTGCATGATTTTAACGGGTTTTACGTAAAAAAAAGAGGTGCTTCAAGGTAAACATATACTTTTTAACGTAAATCTTGAAATTTAGTGGTTTTTTACGTTTTCCTGCACTTTAATTCATGCCAATAATCGCAAGAGCATATATACCCAAAAATAGTCGGATATGTAATTTTGCGAAAAAATGCAATTGTTATTGCCTCTTATACACTGAAAAAAAAATTTGTTATTTTCAATAAGTAATTATTTACTTGAATAGTAGCAAGTAAACATTTTTCTTGAGTTAAGAAAATGTTTCCTTCTTTTTAGTAAATCTTACTTAATTCAAGAAAATCTTTTCTTAATTCAAGTAAATATTTACTTGAAAATAACAATTTTTTTTAATGTAAGCACGTTGAGGAACTTTTTAAACTTCACCGATAAGACTTTTTTTCTTTTATTATCTCTTTCAGCCGTTTTAGGGGTCTCCTCTACGCTAGAAGAGATATAGTAGCTGCAATATCAACTAATGTTATTATTATTAAAGTACGACAAATTAATCGTATTTTTACATTAGATTCTGCGGCGTCGTTTAGCTCCGTTTTCACGTGAACGCACATAAACGCCATTATTCACCGTAAATTGATGCGAATCGTATAAATCTCGAATAATATATCTGTTGTTTTCTCACGTTCTGTTGTTTTCGCTCGATTGTCGCAAGAAGATCAATTGGAACTATTATATGTGCATTCATGCGAAAACGCTGGAAACCTTATTACAGATGTTTGTTGTTAAAACTTGCTGGTCCTAATATGGGCATAATGCACATGCATGTATTCCTAAAGCCACGCGCGGACAGATTCAACGACCTGAAAGCTTATTTACTCGAATTGCGATCAATCATCGTCGTAAATCATTCGTAAATCTGATAATTTGCACTTGTCTGCGAAATGATAAGGGTATATAACAAATATAATATTTATATAGATAAATGTCAGGAATATAGTACAACTTTTTTCTACTGTTGACCAACTTTTCTCTTGACATGGGTTTCCCGCTATGTTTTTCTTACTCATATTTACATGACATATACGGTCAAATTAGATAATTGTACAAACAATACAATATATATATATATGTATGTATGGTATAGTAAAAAAAGGAGTACGAAATTATTAAGCGAATATATATACTTCTAAAATTCAAAACGTCTAATTTTAAAATATTTTTATCTTTACTATCATTCCTTATGTGTATATATATAAAATATTAGCATTTATTTTACGGATATATTTAATTTTTCAAATGAAATTATACACAGCACGTATATAATGCACAACATCAGATAAATGGAAATATTTCTCATTAAATTTGCCGTAAACTGTTGACATATTCATCTTTCAATTCCATAAGAATTCCCATTTCATTATTTTTGCAGAGTGCACGATTTTAAAATAAAAAAAAAAAAAAAAATTTCGCTTCCATGGATTCATTCATTTATTCCCCTTCAGGCCTGCCGCCACGAGCGCTACCGGTTATCTGGTCAGAGTGAGAATCTTTCATAATTATACGAAAAGTATTTCTTCGGCATTAATGATTAAATTAATTTCCTCATAAATTTCAATTATTTCAGCGAATAATTGTGCTAGTACCAAACTTTAATATTAATTTGCTATAACGTTAAACGTAGTGTATTATATATTACTTTGAAAAATTTTTATTTCAGGCTTGATAAATGTATAGCTGATGAACATTTATATTTTTTAAATTCCTGTATTTTGCAATGATGTATTCCACATTTCGTAATCATAATTATTTTCTGAAACAATTATATGTTGTACAGTCATGCTTTCTATTGTTGCAAATCCCTGTTGAAATATTTTATATTAATTGTTGGTTGAAAGCAAAAAATAAAATGACAAAGACAACAATAATTAATTAAATTTTTACAAGCTTAACTCGATAACTCTGATATATGATTTTAAGCTCGCAAAATAAAGCTTAAAAAGCGTACTTTGTAAGTCCATACGCATACGTAATTCGGATGACCGATTTTAGTATGCAAATAGTGAACTTTTACAAACTTTTCCTATGACATGCGAAAAGTGAAAAACTCACACGACGTAGTACACTTGAATTTTTCGTTGTTTTTCCTTTTCTTTTACTATCCAAAATGTGTATAAAATTTTACTTAGCGAACTAAAGATATCAAATATTTTGTCACTAACTTTTCTTCTCACGCAAAGACACACGTATTGTATATTTATTATCTACATATGAGAAATAAGTAATATTAGCGTGCATTTGGTTTTAAGAGTCTTTACGGGTCATCGCGTGTACACCCTACACGGTACCGGTCGAAGTAATTAGTATGCGTGCGTGTGTACATTACACGAGGAAAACGATTAATTATATATGTAATATTTTAGAGTTTGCAGAGCATGCTATGCCCTGCATATATTCCTCCGAGTTAAACAAATATGTATAATAATTAACTTATTGCTTTTATTGTATCATCAGAAATTTGTTTCAGATATATTTAAGATTTTGCATATTAATTGTAATATTAATGTTTTTAAAAGAATATATTACGAAATCATATTCCTAATTGTATTATCTATTTCTTATCTTATATATTTTCAAAGCGCATTGATTTTGTGTATGACAATAAACTGTATTCACGTTTTATTCTTTTTCTGTGTCCCCGAATACGGCGATATACTATACAAATGTTTTCAAAAATTTTAGGTCGTTCGAATTATCAGAGCGTGAGAAATCAATACAGCCAGTTCAAAAAGTGCATAATTTCGCAAGATAGATTACACGTTTAAAGTTTTAAAAGTATAAAGTTGTTGCTTGCATTTTTATAAAATACTATTTTTCTAAAAAATTACTTACAAATGTGTGAAAATGTTGAATGCCTTAATAAACCCCATTCCTTCATATATGCTATCAAACCATATTAGATGGTATATCTGGCTGGTCAAATGTTCACATGGCTAAATTCAAAATTATTTCCAATATATCATGAAGTTATATTTACCTAAACAAGTAGAAGCAATAAAGTGTAGACGGGATACAAATAGTTCAATCCAATGAAATCGATGCGACTTGAAATTGTAACTGAGATGCTTGAAATAGTAGTATAGGGGCTTAAGATTAGAATCTGTATTTGTTACATGAACAATTTCTTACTCGAACAGTAACAGTTTAAATAAACAGCTTAACATTTTAACAATTTGGAGATATTTAAATCGTTTTTAATTTTTTAAAAGTTTTTAATAAGTCATTTATTATATGCTTTGTTTATTTATACAGCTTTTGTGAATGATGCATTGGAGCATGGGTCTCAAGTGGACTCGATCTACCTCGATTTCTCTAAAGCATTCGATTCGATAAACCATAAGCTTTT
>JAPYZR010010029.1:0-11394 GCA_030522945.1 Trichopria nigra
TGGTATATAAGGTATCTTATATCAACGATTGATCATACACAAAGTGTCGATCAGGGGGTGCGTCAAAATATTGATTTTCCGGCAGTCTAAAGGTTAATAGATCCTTGTCAGAATGTTGTTTTCCCTCCATATGGGACAATGCCTCTATTCAGCCTATTTTCAAGAGTGGCAGCAATAAAGGGGGCATCCAAGATTACGGACCCATTTCAATTCTAAACACATTTTCTAAAATGCTGGATTCTATAATTTCTCTTAAATTAATTGAAGCTATCCCACCTAAAATGTCTACGCATCAACATGGTTTTCTAAAGGATAACTTGACCGTAACAAATTTGCTGATATTCAACGGTCATTACATATATAAGGCCTTTCTGGAATCTTCCCATGTTGACTTCATCTGCGTTGAGAAGAAAGAACAAAAGAGGAAAGCCGCGAGCAGGTGCATACAACTAGGAGTGTACCAGAGAAATAGGTAGACGTAGACCTAAACCTAAACCTACCCTCACAGAAAAAAATCTGTTCTGTGTCCGAAATGACACCCACTTGTGTGTAAATCCGAATTTGTTTATTGTTTACACCCACGTGGGTGTCATTTCGGACCCCCAACAATAAAAGTAAAAGTAAGGTAAAGCCACGGTTGTATCCGCCATTTTGGGTTAAACAATTAATCAATTAATTAATAAGAAATGAATGCAATAATAGTGGGAGGCACCGTCAATATGACGGTCATGGCGGTCAATGGTGGACGCGGCGGGAAAATAAGTGCAGGAGGCAATTGAGCAATTCATGTGCATTTAATTTTGAAGAATTTTCTATGCCCGGAAATTTACCCAGTAAACGAAAAAGAACTAAAAAGAATTAGGTGTCCTGAAAATTGAATTGAAGACAATGGGAGAGCATTCAAAAGTATTCACTTGTTTTCTAACATGAATTCTTCTGAATTCTTACCCATTGTTCTCAATTCAATATTCAGGACCTCAATTCTTTTTCCTTTACCGGGTTGTCAAAATCGAGAGGAAACTTCCAAATTACGGCCGAAGTCGCGCATGGCGTTGGGCTATATGGGTTGCGCGCTGTATTCTCGATTTTTTTACAAGACTTACACTATGCGTGAAAATTAGAAATGGAAAATTCTTCAAAATTTTTCTCAGTTTTCCTTTTTATATTTAAAATGAATTAAAAAAATAAAAACCTAGTGAATCGATGGTTTTAAAAATGATTTCTCGTCGGGTTTTATACAATTCTATGCTGAAATGAAGCAGAAAAAAAAAACGTTTTTCCGTTCAACTCGAACGATCCGAACTTCCAAGAACATCAAAATAAGCAGTTTTTGAAAATAGCCAAATCAGGCACGGGAACCGCGCAGGTGCAGAACCTGATGCTTTGAATATGTAGGACAGAATCGAAAAGTGTGAGAAGTTAAGTATAAATAAAGGGCAGAAGGGTACAAAGTTGACCAAGCGAGTAGCGTCCCGGATTAAGTGTGTGATTAATTACATCACCTCTGGCCACGAATTTATGGTCAAAGTAAGAAAGATTACACAAGAACTAAGATTTTTCTATTGCGCACTAAATAAGCTGAAGCAACATCCCACAATGCTGCTTTGGCGGATAAAACCCGGGTTTTGTCGAAAGCGAAAAGGAGGCGGGTGAGACGCGAGAGAGATGTTTGTCAGATCGCTGTGTTTTTGTTCAATTCCTTTCGCCTCTTTAAAAAGTGTAAACTAATCCCACGCAGGACGTCCACGCCGACCGAAGGTAAAAGATTCTTGGGAAGGGGGCATCTACAAAATTGTACCGCTAATTAACGTAATTACCCAAACATTTGCGCTTTTCGCTGAACTTTGAATATTGACTTGACCTCAAGTGAGAAATGCCCACCAATTAGCATACCAGAGGTGGAAAAACGCCATGAAATGGATGAAGATCTTTTCCACTGCGGGCTAGGCTAGCATTAACAACTTTTGTTAACGTTTACAGACTGATACTCAACTCATACTGATACTGATATTCAACTCATCAAAGTCAGAGTCAAAAACCAACGAAGCGATTTATAGTCGGTTTTTAGTCGGAACATAGTCCTTTTAGAGGTCGAAAGTTTCTTAGTGATGGGAACTTGAAAAATACGGACAATGGACACTTTTCGCAAATGGACGGTATTCAAAAAAACCGTGGTGGACTGTTATAACTATAAACGTGGAGAAATAAATTTCAAGTGAAATAGTTTTCTTAACAAAAAAAAATAAATTGAAAAGTTCAAAAAATCGCGAAAAGCTTGCGTAAATGCAGTACTTTGCCTGCCTTGCGTCATAATAATAAAATAAAATAAAATAAAATAAAATAAATAAATTATAAATTTAAATAAGATTCTTTTAATGCTTACCTCTAACATTAATTTTTCTGTTAAAGTATCCGTAAATCTTTTTTGGATCTGGTGGAATGATAGACGAGTTCAGACACACATAAGGAAATGTGATGTTTCCGAAATCTGTCGCATTCAGAGATAACTTTGTAACTGCAGTTGACGTTGACATTGACATAGTTGGATTTGTTGGAAGAGAAGAGATTTGCTTAGCTGTAGTAGTACTTATTATAGCTGTTGTACTGCTGGTTGTTGGAACAGGAGAAGATGTGGTTGAACTTGTAGTTGTAGTACTAGATGTAGTTGTCGTTGGAGGCTCAAATGAAGCAATAACTAAAGATTCAATCGAGTGCGATGTATTCGCAGAGGTAAAGTTGTAGGCAAACTCAAAGTCATCAGTTTGGCCATAATATTTACAATCAATAAACCAATAAGTTGATATCGATGTGGCTTTATTTCTAATAAATTCTCGGTCACCGTATCGTAAATTAACTGCTACTTTGGACTCAGAAGCAGATGACACATAACTGCTTTGTACTGTTTTATTTGACTGATCTATGGTAATGTTACCATTCAGTAAAGCTAAATATGGAAAAAACAAAGTCATCTTGAAAATTTACATCAACTGCTTAAATATATTTAAAAAAATCATTATTATTTCAATAATTTGAATATTCAAATGCCTCATGCATTAATTTCTGTTTCTTTACTGTTTCTAAATTTAAAAAAATATATAAATAAAATAAAAAAGAAAAAAAAAATATTTTCTTGAATATTAAATCCTCACCCCAACCCTCCCCCCCCACAACCTTTCAATTAAACCTTAAATCTTATTAAATGACTTATATAGTACATTCCAAAAATTTAATATCAAATTATATATCATTTAAATATTACATAATGTATAAGAAAAAAAATTATAAATTGAAAATTTTTCAATTGTCGGGATTAAATTGAAAACGTATTTGAAAGTTGATTATGATAATTTTAGCACTTACAGGTCACTTTAAAAGTGCTTGTGACACTTGCCAAATCATTACAATAGATTTCCAACGGCCATTCTTTACAAATTTTAACTTGCATTTCGTAAGTTCCAATTTTATACACCATTGGTGAATATGTTAAAATAAAATATGATGTCGTATTTGAAGTTGGGTCAGTCTAAAATAGAACGTTTTTAAATGAAATAAAGACTAAAGTATAAATAAAATTTTCTATTTTTCAAATCACAAGATGTTAATATCTCGAGTAGGAAGACTTTCGCGTCAGTTTCTTAATTTATTTATCTATATGTACATACGATTGGACGAATTTTACTTGCAATAGTAATTAAATTCTACAAAACAAGACAATGTAAGAGGACTCAAGTGTTGCAAAAGTCTGTCAGCCTTCACTGCTGTCTAGATTCACAGGATCTGGTTAATTCCCTTTATGACATGTATTTTTCAGGTATCAACTCATTATTTTGGGACCTTTGATGTAATTTGATAAAGACTTGGAATTTAGAAGTCTTTAAAATAATTGTCATCTTAAAATAATTAAAATATTTACACATTATCTGAGTACTAAGTAAAAAGTGCCTCAAACTTGAAAAACGTTGGGGTCAAAGTTTTTCTCGCATTTTGTTCCTCCTTTATCCCCATTTATATCGCTCAAAGGCCCTTAAGCGAATAAAAAATTATTTTAGATTTGTGTTTTTGTCTTTGAGATTAATATAATTAATGACTTGTAGAAAATCAAGAATAATTTTGAAAATTTGTTTTGTCTAAGCAATACTATATTTTACCAACTCTGAGATTATCAATAATCAAATATTTATGATAAATTACATCGAATCAGGAATAAAAACAATTACTTTGTGAACAAATTCTTGTTAAATATAAGTTTGTTCTTTATTTAAGAAATGCTCACTGGCATAGGAAATATTAAAAATGTACTAATGGTTAAGAAAATACCATAAAAAGCAATGATATTAAATTGCACTTAAAAATATACAGATGTTATGCTAAAATAAAATTTTTATTCAATTGAATTTATACCAAAGAAAATTACCCTGATAGCACAGCAGCATGTAAGTCCGCAATTATCCTACAATACACCGACAGATTGCTGAAAATATGACGTTTTCGACAAGTTGACGGTGTATTGCCGAATAATTGCGGACTTACATGTTGCTGTGCTATATGGGTATATACCTGGTATACATGCGGCGGAAAACTGTTGTCATTAAATGAGTACACAAATGTTCCAGAAGGTCGACTACCATCATCATTGTAAATATCAGCTGTAAAGGTGATCGTTCCACCTAATACAACAGGTCCGTCATTGGTGAGACTCAGGACATAACCACTGATGACCTTTGCTGCATTATATAAAATATTATTTTATTGAATATAAATTATTGTTCTTAAATAAGGGTAATATATAATATCATGTTATGATGAATAATGTATTATGCAACTAAAACAAAACAATTTGAAAATTTTAATCTATCTGCAGTGGAAGAATTACCTGTCAACAGACAAAAGAACGACACTGTCGCAATGACAATGTGATTACAGTTTCGTTGCATTTTTAAGGACGCACATTTATCTTAAATGAAGGAAATCCACTGTTGCATCCGATGTTTACAAACTGCGCAAGAATTTTCACATATATTCTAATATCATAACAATGCTAAAAATCTAAATATTCAATAAATAGTTAGACGCTGTTGCGAAATTTTTTTTTTTAAACTATCCCAGCGAGAAAGTATAAGAAGAAATTTACGTCACGTTCGTTTCCGTATTTTCGGTCTTTACTTCTTATTTTTATTGATGAACCCTTTTTTTTATGACTGATGACAAATTCGTTAATGGTTAAATATATTGTATCTACATATGCGCCATATGAGCACATCCATTGTACATGCATACATATTATCTACTCTGTCAATGTACGCATTTGCAAAATCGTGTGTATAGGGTGGGTAGGGTGGGTAGGGTGTGTACTACCAACGAATATAAACGCTTATAGAAGGACAGAGCCCGTGTTAAATGGTGAGACGAATTATGGTTCCCCAAAGAGTCACATTCGCAATGAGAGTGAGAAAGACACTATGCACAGTACATTTGTTGTCCTTCTGTTCCCCAGTCTCATCTTCCCTATACGCTCTGATGGGCTTCTATATATGCTTTATATATTCGTTGGTAGTACATAATGCATATATATGTACAATTCAGGAGATGAAGAACATCGCGATTATAAAGGTCTAAACGCATAGAGGCGACGATAGCGACGATAGCGACATCGACAAGAATATGTATATGCGGCGGCCGGCGGCTCATCCAGCGGATCCCAGCATAGGCCTATATGTATGTAATTCTTATGTGGCGACAGTGGATTTTTTGCCATCAGTCTTAATCTTATTCGCAATTCTATATATGCACATTGTACAGTACCATATGTACAAGTATAAAGTTATGTATATGTAATTCCGCGGTGTACGTATAGATTGTATACATTGTATATATCGTATATATGCTCACATAGATCGGTGTCATATGCATATTTCATGCATAAATATATATATATATATATATGCATATGTACACTATGTACATAAATGATACGTACATACATAATATATGCATATAAGTATAGTTCGGTTGCATAGTTGCATCATGGTAGCCGTCCAAGTATTCGCCGCTCGAATTGCTCGTTGCGCAGTTTTCTTTCAGTTATCTTTTATATATCGGGAGTTGATCGGCACCATCGGCACATCCTCGAGTGCCCTTTAACCCGTGTAGACGTGTGTGCGAGCGGTCGTGAGAAAACCAAATAAAATAGCAAGCCGATTCGTCGTTTTTCAGCTTGTCACTATCGACGATACCAATGTCCTTGTGAACTCGCCGACTCCTGGCCTCTCGTTCTCGCTACACATCCTCGCTATGGCGTTACTTGCTTCGGCGACTAAGGCATGCCGTGGCGAGGAGGAGGAGGAGGCACGACGGACCTTGATTTCAACAACTGCGATGGCGACGTCAACGACAACATCGACAGCGGCTAACAAATATCTTGATGATGAGGACTGGAAGCTGCCACTGGCCTTCCACAAGCTCCGTCACAGTGACAAGATCGAGGGTCTTCTTTACCTATCTCAAACCTGGAGGATGAAAGAAAGAGTCTGTTTTTGCAAATCACTTAATGCCATTTTTTTAAAATTTGTAGCAAATACGTATTTAATTAAGGATACTCTTTTTTTATTTCAAGTTTTCAAGCGTCGTACAAACGACTAACAAATTTTACAATATTCTTTTTTTTGGTTCCTTTTTTTTTGATTTTTTGGTTGGTTGGTGGGAGGGAGTTATGGTTCAAATTTAAACTCACATTTAACGAGGTAAATGTATCTACTGATGCCATGGAAATTTGCAATGAAATCTACATTTTTTGTTTATTTTGCAACTGTTTACTAGGCATATATTCCACTTTAAATATAGGTTAAAATTGTAGTCTACATTTAGTATTGTAAAATTCTATGATCGTTTAACAGTGTCCATTTAAAATTCAAGTTACCATAGATAAAAATTAATTGAAAATAGTTCAGAAAAGTTTACTGTCGATTGCTCGTATTTTTTAAAATGAATTTACATTTCAATAATTATATTATGATTTAATTTGTTATATTTCTGGCTATAATGTCCTGTCAGATAAGAGTGTCCTTGAAAGATAGAGGAAAAATGCTTTAGAATTTGTTCACTTTTGTCATTTGTTATTGTAGTGAAATTGAAAACTTCATAATGAATACTGTGAATATTAATTTCAAAGTCTATAGGCTTTATCATAGCTTTTTTCCTTACATTTATTTGTTTGCAAACAAAATAAAGAGTTAATGACAAATTAAAAAGTAAAAATGTCTAAATTTAAAATTACTGAAAATGTTTCCAAAATTTTGATTTTGATGGTGCAATTGTACAACGTATTTACCATCCATCATTAAAAATTAAATAGGAAAGTTTAGAAATAAAATAATCTTCAAGTTTTGTTTTTCTCTTTTTCTAAAATATATTGTTGAATTGTCATCTCGTAGTATTTTTTAAAAGAACATATTGACCATATGATTATTGAGGTAGATCATGTTGATTATTGAGATAGAATCACAATACCAGAACCTAAACAATAAACACAATTATTTTATAATTATAAAACAAGAAAACTGTTTACATAAATTTAGAAAAGTTTCAATAATTTTAAATTTGCACTTTTTTCTCTAAAACTTCCTTAAAAATTTGAAATGAAAATGAGCCAATTTTTTTTTGCAATCACATTTTAAGAGCAGTAAATGTTTTATGTAAATATTCACATAATATTCTATCCAAAACTCAGGCTTTTTACACCAACATATCTTGAAAAATTTACAGCTTTTTTCATATGAATGTAAATCCAATAAAATATCGTGTCAAGATCGACGACAATAAACTATATTTAACAATTGCATAATCCATCACATCCTCTTCAAGGTACGAATTTTTGCAATATAATAACACCATTCATAAGTGGAGAAGAATGTACAAGGATTTCGGAAATTGAGAATATTCATGGTTTTATTCACAGTACTTCCATCATTTCTAATACTCTCGTTATTATAAATTAATTCAAATTATAAATTGACCCACCTGCACAATCTTCAATATAATTAAACTTAACAACATATACAAATATATACGTGGCTCGACGCATACTTGCGGGGACCATAAACCAAATATACATCTGCTTCTTGGGACATTTTGGAATTGTCACGACTGAACCCTGAATTGTACAGCATAATCCACTACTTGAAGGGACTCTTTCGCATGCTTATTATTACTGAAGGAGGCTCGCGTACAAAAGTACCGAAATTGATGGGCGAATAAGGAGACTAAATGATTTAAATTATTGTACCAACTTACCAAATTTACCTGCGATGTTGCCAAATAGTTTTGACAGTTTACTTTACCATTCATTTTATAACTATGACATATGTCAACGTCTGTCATCAGTCTCCTAATATATTAACAAAATAATGACCGAGGTGGGATTTTTTCAATAAGGTATCTGTAGGAAGACACTCATTTCAATCATTTAAATTCAAAATGAAATTAGTTCGATGACCTCTCCTCAAATTGCCCACTTGCAAATACACATAATAATTAAAAGAATAATTAAAAGATTGTAACCTAACCTCATTCGACCAAACCTAACCTATATACATAATTCCACTCAAGCAGAGTCCTCGCAGATTTGCCATGGAAGACATATACATAATATAAGATATAAAGATATATATATATATATATATATAAACACGCAAGTATGTGTAAGTGTGTGTTCAAATTCGCTAATACGAATAAATTAGAGTCAATCGAAAATGTAAATATTTATTTTTTAAATAAACCATTAATGTATAATGTTTGTGTTTGGTAGTTTTTTTAATGATTTTCTTGTAAAAATATTTGTTTTGACGAATTAATTATAACGTGAGAACAAAAAATCATTTTAACGTTTCAATAGGAGGAAAATGTTAAAATTTCGAAAAATTCATAAAAATGTTAAATATATATTGCTCTTTTCATGTAAATATAGTTGAGATTCTGGGCGGTCAGTAAATTCATCTCCATTTCAGAACGGATTTCGCTGAAAATCGATCATTTTTTTTTTTTTGTTTTTTTGTTATATATATAAAATACGTACCTGTACCCGATAATTGTCTGCACATTTGGATTGTTTAATGTGTAATTTTTTGGTTAGGAAACATCAACGTTATTGGCGTGGCCGGTTTTAAACCGTTATCGTCGCTTTCATAATCAAAAGTGTCAGTTGTAAAAATCTGTACAATTATTCGAAAATCCACTTACGCTGTTTTTAAAATGACAGTTCAGAATTTTTGCAATTACAGACAAAATGTCAGTAAAATTGGTGAACAATTGAAAGAGAATTTGGACGGAAGTAGAAATTCGGAAATGCGTATTTTCCAGTAATGACATTTATTTTGGCGAGTATACTAGCTCACTTAATTCTGAACCGATTTCGCTAAACTATGTTTCAATTATAACTATATATGAACAATGAATGGTACAAGATGGCCAATGAGGGCAGATCTTATATATAATAGGAATTGCAATTTTTTACAATACAACTAAGTGTATAAGGGACAACAATTTTTATCGCGCGTATAACAATAAGCATCGTAAAAATTCCAATAAATTTATAGTATTATCTTTTACCATACACGGAAAGACTTTGTGTTGAAAATTTTGATATAAATAGGACAATATTTTACTACATTATGTTGTAAAGTAGGGATATAAGGAAAAAGTATTATCGTAATATTAACAGAATTTTGTTGTAAATTTTTTCCCGACATTTACACATTTCAATAGAGAAATAGGGGCTTCGCCCCTGCGGCCTTGGGGCCATTTTATTTTTACTAAAATTTACATTGCGTTATTCGATATTTTGATCCAAAAATAGTATATTTTAATAGTGTTATCTTAGTATATATATTTGACATAATTTAACAAAAAATTCCCTGATAAACTTTAAACTTCCATATCTTTCTAAATTTAGTGAGAAAACTTACGATCGAAGCGCGTCGAAGGTCCAGGGGGCAAAACCATCAATTTTTTTTTCAAAGGACCCCGGATAAATCCTTATGGAAAATGGGTTTCGGTCAAATGCGCTGAAACTGTGCTATTTTATAGTTTTTGTCATGCCGATCAAAAGTTTGGGCTGAAGCCTTGAAAATGATTAGTTTTTTTGCTATGACTTCCTGAATATGACGGTTATTGCGTTTCTGTAAGTGTAAAATCCATGAATTACCAAAGCCTTTCTGTATGCATTTTTGTACTAGTATTCGATTCTTAGAATTTCTTATTGGGAGTTATGATGTTGATTACGCATCTGCTGTTAGTGTTATCAAAAAATGAAGATGGCGGATCCAAAATGGCGGATGAAATTAATTTTGATAACACTAACAGCAGATGTGTAATCAACAAAATCATAACTCCCAATAAGTAATTCTAAGAATCGAATAGTGGTACAAAAAATGCATACAGAAAGGCTTTGGAAATTCATGGATTTTACACTTACAGAAACGCAATAACTGTCATATTCAGGAAGTCATAGCAAAAAAACTAATCATTTTCAAGGCTTCAGCCCAGGAAAACTTTTGATCGGCATGACAAAAACTATAGATTTTTGTGATTTATCCGTACAAAAATAGAGGGGGGATGACCAAAAAACATTTTCGCAAGTTTTTGGCATGTTATTTGGCATGTTAAATTCATCGTTATATCTTAAGGCAATATTTCGTTCAACCTACGATGAAGGGGAGAAGTTTTGAAAATGTTCATTTTAATTTTATAACACAAACATATAAAAAGAAGCACATTAATCTATATGGAAATAGAAATAATTCATACGTTTCAGCTTCATATACTATCAATCGAATTGTGTGGATGTGTATAGAGCAAATGTGAATTGGTATATCAAATTCGTAAACTTATGGCCACTGTTAATTTTGCGAGCTACGCGCGATAGCGCGCCAGGGGTCCAGGGGGCGAAGCCCCTAGTTTTATAGTTGCAATTCATATATCAAATTCAAATTTATATAATTGATATGACGCTGAAACTAGCAGCCGTAGCAGCAGCCAGAACAGGGGCGAAACGGTTGGGGTGCCGCCAAAGGGGCCCCTTCCTAAAAATCCTCTTTTTTAAACGGTTGGGGTGCCGCCAAAGGGGCCCCTTCCTAAAAATCCTCTTTTTTACTATTTTACAGCGATATACGTTGTTTTCCCACAGCAGCAGCAATTGTTTATAAATAATTGTCTATAAACAATAATTAAACAATGATGCGGGTCGTGTCTGCTCACGAAAATAATTTCATTTCATTTCTAATGTTAAATAGAATATTTCTGTACATTTTGAAATGCCTAGCACTTTTCCTATTGATAAACCTTGCAAATTGTTATATACATATATAATTCCCGATTAATCATTGTTTGCGTTGTTTAAAC
>JAPYZR010010037.1:0-13937 GCA_030522945.1 Trichopria nigra
AGATTGTTGTTCGAATGAATTTGAGACAAACAGAAATTTTTTCCCCCCCCCCCCCCCCCCCCCCCCCCTCCATTTTAGTATTTATTTATCCCAAAATCTATAATCAGATCTAAGTTCAGCCAAAATATATTCGGAAAAATGTGAAATAGACGGGAACACTACTTCACATACACACAAAAACGCGCGCGCGCGCACTCACGCACACATACACACATATTACAATATTTTGAGCACTCGATGATTATGGCCCGAAAATTGAAGAAACTACTCGAGTTTGTACAAATTTTCCTATAAAAAATTAAGGCGGTTTTTCATTCCACCTCCTGTATTACTTGATGTATTCCAGCCTTTTATCAAATCTACCCAGCAAACACAAAAGTAACTGGTATATAACGACAATGTAACATTTATGTAACAAGTAACAGTTATATAAATGTTACATTACCGTTACATTTTGTGTTGTTCGTGAGCTAGAGCTTGTCAAAATTACATCGCAAAAAACGGTTTTTCGAGTTCCCCTACTCGAGAGCTACCACAAGATATATTCCAAAAACTAATTAGTTCTTAGTTAGGTCAGGGCCAGGGCATATCCAAAAACAGTAGGTTACGAAAGCATTTTTGTTGATTCGTTTTACAGCGCGCGTACTACAAATTTAGCGTAACGTACGTATCCGTACGTATGCAGACTATAACGGACGAAAATTTTTTTATTGCATTTTTTGGGTTCCGTATTATGGTCTCTGAAACGTGCGGACATTTGATGAAAAAATAGGGTGTCATTTTTTTTTGCCAGGGGGACCAAATTCAATACTTCTTCCGAGACCTACGGTGCGGGTCGAAGTAATAAATTATAAACCTGTATGTGTGAAGACCATTCTCGATTGTTCCATTTTGTTTCTAAATAAGATAATATACAGGGATATACAAGTAAAAAAACTTCGTTTTAATGCAAAATATATGTGTGTGTATATTATTTATGAACATCTCTATAGAAAGAATATCATAGTAAAAGCACACTCGAACTTATTATTAAATGCCATTCTGTCCTTATATTTTATCTATCCCACGAAATAAAAGAAGACAAAAAATAATAAAAAAAAAATAAAAAATGGCAACAAACAGGTTTTAAGGAAAAATTGAAAGATACTGGAGGACAGGATTGGGAAAAGGGTACCACTATGATACCTTTTGTCTAATACTGTCCTCCAGCATCTTTCAGTTTTTCTCCAAGCGTGAAATGCTTCTCATGGTTATTTTTGTGGGGAATTTGTGGGAAATTTTGTTCTTCATGTGGGGAATTGTGGGGAATCTGAGACCGTGGTGTGGGTAGTTTCAGTAGATGGTATCGGCAACGCTGCTCATCAGAACTCATTTGATCAGTTTTCAATATACATAGTACATTCATATATATATACAATATGCGATAGAGAGGAATATCGAATCTAACTAACCTACAAAATTTGTATTATGTATAATAGGTACGGCATTTACTTTAAAAATTTAGAATATATTTACAGGATTTACCTTACTGAAGACCTTAGTTACGAATAGTTATTATATTTATACATTTGTGGTGATTACGTGTTTTATCTATAGTGGAATATCTTCAGGGAATATCGTAAAATAAGAATACATTCAAGTACATTTGTTAATTTTACAATCGAATCAAATATAATGTTCATGTAAACTTTATTTTGTAATATGTAAAGTCACAGATTAATTTTTTTTTTTTTTTCTTTAATAAATATATTGAATAACATTTATGATTTTATAACTACTTCAAATCAAAA
The DNA here is from genome assembly GCA_030522945.1 of Trichopria nigra. Classification (NCBI taxonomy): domain Eukaryota; kingdom Metazoa; phylum Arthropoda; class Insecta; order Hymenoptera; family Diapriidae; genus Trichopria; species Trichopria nigra. The sequence continues at coordinate 1,791 of JAPYZR010010037.1, forward strand.
GTCAAAAACATTTTTTCTAAATATTAGGAAACTTTTTTTCACAAAGTGTAATAATAATTTAATCGAATAATAAATCGTCTCAGTGCACAGTACTATAATCAATTTAAAAAATGTTAATTATATTTTAGCATGGATATTGTGGGAAAAAATTTGTCAAAAATGGCAACATTAAGAAATTTGACGATGCTATCTACACATATTTCTACTCCCAGATTTTGCACAGTTGCCTCTGTTCAAAAAGGTGGGTTAGGCACTCTCTTTATGACAAATTCTTTATCATATTTTATTATGAAATTAATTTTATTAAATATCTTTTGCAGTAGAAGAACCAATTCCAAGACTTTCACGTAATTTGGAACAAGATAACTTGCTGGACATGTTACAACAACCTCAAAGTCCGTCGAAACTTGTAGATTTTATTGAATCTAATAAAGCTACTGCAACACCGAGGCATACTGTTGCTGCATTGACATCTTTGCATCAATACTACGAAACGCAATGTTTTTTTCCTGAAAATTTGCAAAAGGAACCAAATTTCGTAAAACTGTGCACACTATTAAAAGTGCAACTGCGAAAACTTGAACTTGTTGATACTATTCAAGCACTCAAAATTCTGAATCTTTTAAAAACTCCAAGTTCAACCATAATCATCCAGTCATTGTTGCAACTTGTAAGAATGTCAATTAATGACTTATCATTGTCAGACATTTACTTCTTGACATTTTTACTTAAACGACTCGATCAGTCACCCCTTCGTGATTCAATAAGTCTTGCTTTACCGACAGTGTTTACGACCCAACTGAAGACACAAATTGACACAAGTAGTTTACAAGAACTGAAGAATGCCTTGCGATACGCTAGTACTTACGCACCCGAACAAGCCTCAATAACTTTTATCGTAGATAGTCTACGAGTTTCATCGAAAAAATTGACTTTAAAAGATGCTAACTCTATTCTTTGGTCACTTTGTAGTATCGAGAAACTTCCCAATGGCTACCAGGACGTTTTATATCGAGTAGAGGGAGTGATTACAAATAATGTTAAACATCTGAATTGGACTGACATTGTAACATCGCTGAGCCGACTAGTTGTCAAGATTCAAGAAGGGTGAGAAACAGATATTTGACTTTGTTATTATTTGAAATTAAATTATTATATAAAATTATTAACTGAAATATTATTATATTTTAAAGTTAAAAGGTTAAAAACATCATATTTTGAGAATTGATTGAAGTGTTATACAACTTTTGATTGGACCGAAGTATTAAACTTGGCAATGTGAAGAAGTTCCCCCACCCCAATACCCCTTTAACGAGAAATTTAAGATTAAATCCATTGCAAGAGAAATACATATATAGTGGAGTATGTAGTGGAGTGTATATATACGTATACACTCCACTATATATATGAGTTGTTAAAATAAACAAATGATGTCTTTTACTATTTTGGGAATACATTGATTTTCCCACATACATGTGTGCAGTACATTCTGTCCCATAGATATTTCAACCAGATTGGAGATCAGAGAATCAGATATCTCGAATTCTAATTGGTCAATTTTAAGAAACATGATGTTCGATACAAAATTATATGTTCTTTTTTTCCATCTATTTTACAAGGCTTGAGTTTCTTTAGAAATATTAAATAACATTGAATTCTAGGCACGAAGAATTCTATCATCCAATTATGATAGATGGATTTGCACAAATAGCTGTAAACAATAAATTCTCTTTTGACGAAGGAAACACAATCCTCAGATACATGGTTGCAATCAAGCACATTAATACTGAATTGCTAGATTACTTGTCTAATAAGTGTCATCAAGAACCAAACACTTTGACGACATGTAAGCCAAATAGTATTCTGGCTCTTGTTTCCGGTCTGTCAATGGCAAATTACACACCTGCTGTGTGGCCTGAAATACAGATACCTTTCACAGAAATTGCTCTGTCGAAGTACAACAGCACTACTCTGTGTCACTTCGCTGTACATTTAGCAACATTGAATTGTTTCAATACGAAAATCCTGGAGAAAGTTTTTTCAAGTCAGTATACTCTTACTCCTGGGAAAGTGCTGTTGCATCAGATGTTACTCAGATTATACCAAAGTGTAAAAACTTTACATCCAACATACAGCGGGCCTTGGCCTGCAAAAGAAGTGATAAACAATTTCAAACTTTTGACCAAGAAAAAAGAGCATCCATTAAAGTTTGCATTATCAAAAGTCATCAAAGAGTCGCAATACATTAAAACTAATATGAAGACTAAATTAGAACATCAAATTGGTGAGTAGTATAATTTACTCAAAAACTCTAATTACATATGTAACACTTTAAATTGATATAACGAAGTGATAATTGTAAATTAATAATTTCATTTCAGACTATGCTATTGTCACGAGAAATGATAATACAATAACTGAAACTGATACAAATTCAAACGCAGAGAGTGAAGAAAATTTTACTTATCTGGAAGATATAACTGATCAAAGTCAAGTGTAAGACATTTCTTTCGTAAATTTTACTTTAATGAAATAAGTAAATTATATAAACTCCAGAATATATAATAAATAATTTAACTTTTCTATTTCAGTATTCTTGTGCTATATGGAGAAAATGACAAGTATGCAAGAAATACTACGCGAATGTTGGGTCCAGAGTATTTGTTTGTTCGGTCTTTAGAAGCCATGAACCACACGGTAGTACCAATCTGCGCAACCACATGGTGCAAATTATCAGAATCGGAAAGGCTTCCTTATCTGTCAAGGGCTATTGAAACGAAATGTGAGGATACAAAAAAGTAGCAAGTGAAATAAACCATATAGTTTCATGCTAATTTATGTAAATATGGTGGCTTGCTAAACAAGCGAGTTATACCAAAAAATGTAGATCATAATTGAATATTGTATAAATAATTTCATATATCCGGATCTCGATAATATGTTGGCTTTTATAAAGCAAGTTGTAATTTTGTGGCTTTATCTCAACGTGATCTGCTTTTACAGCAAGAACTATTTTTGAAAATGCTATAAAATTAAGACAATTTGGCATATTATTTTATAAATACGTTAACGATTTATTTGATTTTCAATTGATTGAAATTTTTATCACTTTTGTTGACATTTGTCTTACTCGTGAACATCAGGGTAATCGGTTGATGTCTGACTTTTAAACTACCTGCCTGAATTTAAAAAGAAAAAAAAAAACATAATTTTTTGTTTTGTAAAATAATTAAGAACTGGGTTTAGTGTTTTTACATTGTTAATAAAAAAAATAACTGTTAAGAACGTGAATCCCGCTATCTTTGATATTTATCGTAACGTAAGCAAAACATTTTGAAAAACTTAACAATTCTAACATAGAAAAAAAAATTAAGTTCAAATGTGTCGTGGTAAAACGGACACTATACAAAAATTGACACTAATATAATAATTTAATAAATAATAATTTAAAAAAAAAATGACATTTATTAATAACGATAATAACGAAGAACATTTTAACGTTTTCGGCTATTTTTTTTAGCCATCTTCAGAAAAACTATAATAAAAAGTATTTTTAAAATTCATGTATTTTAAAATTACTTGCGAAGATGTTTTGTTTATAAGGGGGGATATATCCCTTATATTCATTTGAACTTAATTATAAATTTATATGATCGAGAAAATTTAATTTATTAAATTAATTCTAATGTAACTTGAAAACTTAAATTTGTTGAAATTTCTTATAGCAAAAATTTCTGACACTGATGGTCTCATGTTATACATGCCTTTCTCGTTTTTTGCATTTACATGAACCTGTAACTTCATTGCAGAATCATATTCATTTTATTCGCAATTTCCAAAGGCGAATCATTTAATACTTCTACAACTTCAGTGATGCTGGTTTGATAAATTTTCGCCTCCCCTTTCAGCTTTACCTTTGAAAGAAATGTAGAATAAAAACGACAAAAATTTCAGTCCTGTTTCAATTTAATTGCTTAGCGAAGAAAAACATGACAAATGACGCATATTTATTTACACATAGTTTGCGAATGAAAGAGTCACTATTATATTGACCAGATGATTTTCCATTCTAAACCGCACCTTTCCAAGTTTTTTTTTAACTTTATTTATTTATTTATTTATTTTTTTTTTTTTTTTTTTTTTGTATGTAACTCGGTTTCCTCCGATAATATATCGATAGATGACCACGTTTCTTAGCAGTACATGATGTAGTAAAAGCAACATTAATGACGCTGGACCATAATGCAATTACGTCAAAACCAAGTAAATCGGTACATCGCTGGGATAACGCAATTCTTATTATTGTTGGCGGTTCCGCGTCTCTTGCACGGACTTCCGTGGTTTTTGAGAATGGCCTTCCGTGTATGCAAATAAATAAATATATATATATATATATATATATACATACATACATATATATATATATATATATATATATATATATATATATATATATACACACACATTTATTTATTTATTATTATTTACAGATGTTAGAATAATTGAAATAATCTTAAAACTGCAAATGCATTCGAATGCATCTCGTGTTCTAACGAAAAGGGACTGATTCGATCAGATAAATATATAAATATGGAATAACGTTGTCTTGTAACTATTGCTCCTCTTATTTTCTTTTTCTGTTGATTAAAATATACTTTCGAAATTAATTTGTAGATATTAAAAAACCGTATCGTGTAAAACTAATGCGCTTCGTTGCACCCTGAGCGAACTCACTGACGAGGAGTCGTTCCGCCGTTGGATAAAATAATAAACTCCGCCACGAAAGTTCGGTTTATTAAATAATCTTCGTCACTTTTTTTTGTAAATTCTTTATACGTGCAAGATGTATCGAAATTCTTCGAAGGTAAGAAAGCACTCCGACATATTGCGCGGATCATATCGTGACGGCTTTGTTGTCGGGGCATCCTTCGGTAAAGTCATTACACTTAATTAGCTAGCACTTTATCGCTATTGTTTGCTTCATAGAATTCTTTCGTAGAACAGCAAATAAGCCTCTTTTTTTAGAACTTCCTCTTCAGTAATTTCGTACACACTGAAATTGTTAAAAAAATATAGTTGCACACTTCTGATTAAAAATAAACGGTTGAAATTTATATTAAATTATAATGAAATGTTGAATAAATTTCAATCATGAATCACTAACCTGCTATCGGAGATTTCGTACCAACGCCCTGGTGGTGGTTCAATATTTGTCGGCGCACTCGTTGCACTGGCTTCTTCATTATCAAATTCCTTGTTGGAATCATTCGTCATGTTTTCACTATTATCATCATCATAAGATCGATCATTTCTTGGAAGAAATGCCCATCGTGGATCATCCGGCTTTATCGCTGCCCTTGCCTGAAAAATACACATATATATAGTAAAAAACGTATGATTTTTAGGTTATGTTGGTTATTAACTCCAATATAATTAGTATTAACAGCGAATATAGACGCATATAGAAGGCCTGAGCGCATGTTGAAGGATAGTCGCGATCGTTGGGGAGATCGACGATATGTTGCCAATGAGAGCAAGAAAGACACTCTTATGGAATGTGCTATCGTTGTCCTTTATCTCCCCAGTACCATCTTCCCTATATGCTCAGGCCTTCTATGTTCGTCTATATTCGTTGGTATTAATTCAATTGAAAAGAATGTATACAACATACATACATACATATATATAATAAAAGTATAGAATTATTATATGAAAATAGAAAATTATTAAATGAAAAATAAAATAAAATAAGAATCCAAATAAAATCACGAAAATATTCCTTACTTTTACATAAGCAACATAATGGCCTCCAAGCATGGTGCCGCTATGTTCGACAATACCATACAGTGCATAAATCCGCTTCCGGCGAAGCCCCTTACAAATTGGGGAAAGATCTAATAAAACGGGAAATTTGACGGAATCTTTAACTTTTCGGAAGTATGGTCCCTGTGCCTGAAACCTTTTTATTTGAAGGATAAGCACAGCTGGAATACGTGAAACCAAATATTGCTTCGTGCTCGGCTGAGATACTTGTACTTTCTGTGCTTCTTCTTTGCCCTGAAAGTTTATACTGAATTTAATACGATGGCATGTGAAACATTAAGTAAAAAAGAAACATTTAAATTTCAATTGTAATGAAATTGACCTTATTTGCTTTTTCTGTGCACGCCGAGCAGTGAACTTTGTTGTTGCCTTTCATCAATTCTGCTTGCGTGAAATTATTTAGACAAGACAAGATTGAGCATTCTCCACTCTCAATGCGATATCTCGATGGCAAATTACTTGCAATTTCTATTTTTGATAAATTTTCCGTTACTTTGCACATCTCATGTTGCCCGCAATTGTTTACAGACACGTTCAATGAATTGTCACGTTCTTGTCCTTGGGTTAAATTGTGCTCATCAGTCTCTAACTCGGGTATAGATTTCCTGGAATCATAATATTCAGATATGAGCATTTTTTATTAAATACTGTTAGGCCGACTTTCTATACACCTCTAAATTGTTCAAATTTTAGCAAATAACTTGAGAGAAATGAGAACTGAAGGAAATAACGTTTTTTCCAAAATCTGATATGCATCTGTATATATGATTGTGCGCATATTTGCACACGGCTAGAAGCATATTCGTTGGAATTCACACAAACCTCAAATTTGTGCTTAAATATCGTTGCAGCGGCTTTTATTAATTTGACGATTTTATAATTTAGTGTTGCCCAACCTAACCTGAATTTCTAGTACATAACTGAAACATGCTTTAGCAATGTACGTTGCTCGAAGTAAAAGTTAGAAAAATCAAACTAAAATGCAGACATCCCTCACAGAAAAAAATATGTTCGGTGTCCGAAATGACACGCAATTGGCTGTAAACCCCAATTTTTTTGAGTGTTTACACCGACTTGGGTGTCATTTCGGACTCCGAACAATATTTTTTGGTGTACATTTCCGTAAGGGATGCACTGAACTATTGGCAATCGAGCGACACGTGAAAGTATTGGCATTACTTTTGACCCCAGTATAACGCTTACAGGTTTACAGTTATTAACCATAACCTGCTTCTTATTTATGTACTATTTAACATACATACTTGGACGAATCTTCTATATCGCTATGTGCTTGTGAATCGACTGTATCCAGTTTTGGCAGTACCCTGTCAAACTTATCGAGTGTATCCGAATCAACAATGATAGAGGCTAGACTTGTAGGGCTATCTTTCGAAGTGATTGGACTACTCAATGGACTGACAGTTGGACCTTCGGGGCTCGTTAAATCCGAATTTATAATTGACGAATTTGAAAATGTAAACTGTCCGATTTCTCCCCTTTCGTACTTGACGGAAATCCAGTCGTTCGAAGAAACGTCGACTGGACTCGGAGAGTTAAATACGTTCGAATTGCCTCCATTTGCATGATCAGAATTGTGTCCTCCATCCAGCAATAGCTGTAATTTGTTATCGGATGGAAGGTCGTTCAATTGGGCAGTGTTTATGTTTCGTTCTGATGGAAATTCTGCCGAAGATACAGGACTCGTTACAGTTGATGGTTTTTCAGAACCGTACCCAGATTCGCCGACTTCTGGTATGGAACAGCCTTCATCCTCAGTGTTATCTTCTACATCTGCATCGCTTTCTTTTTATATAAAAAAAAAAACATTTATATATAATCCCCAATAATAAAGTAAAGAAAGTGCTATTCTTATTTATAATTACCGGACCCTTCAGCATTTCTCTCATCTGCTGATTTGCTTTCATTAGATATTTTTTCGTTTTTGGAACATTCGCTGTTGTTAATGGAATCGTTATTGCTATTCCGTTTCATCTTATGTTTCCTATTGTCTGCCAATCTTTCCTTTTTATTCTGGTAGTTTCTGGCGGAGTTCGTGACACTGCGGTTCAATGCTTCAGATGCATCTTGATGTATGTAACTTTTCCTCCTAGTCAATGTAAGCATTGTATAAAGATCAAATAGTATATTGACTAACTTTACGAAATATACAAGAATTCCACTTACTTATTATAAGAAGGTGGCTGGGGCTTTTCTGATGCAATTGACAAACTAAGATCCATAAACGTTTCTTGCGTGGATGATGTATGATGGCAGACAAGGCACTCAAGAGTAGAAATTAGCATGCCTTTAAAAACTCGGTCCGTTCCTAATAGTTTATCAATTAGTTTATCAGCATAAAACCTTAATTGAGATTTCTTAGCAGGATCGACATTGCTCGGATTTGATTTTCTGAGACCTAGCTTCTCAAGGATCACTGCCTGGTATCTCTATGACCAAAATTGAATTTAAAATTAAGAATTTATTTACTTTACTTTATTTAGTGAGAATACACATGTAAATTAATACCGTTTTCAAAAGTTCCTATACCAGTTTTACAAAGAAAACCAAAATTTCTAAAAATGCTCCAGATGAAATATATTCACACTTATTCAACATATGAAGACTTATGTTGATTAAATGATACACAAGAATTGTCTATTACACCCAAATTTTTGTAATAAGTAATATTTTCATTAATGTCATTTGAGCTCATATAATTAAAGAAAAAATTTAGATCCAGTAAAGTAGAATCTTTTACATTTTGACATATTATGTTGCAGGCCCGCTATCAATTCCCCATTGAGATATACTGTATTAATGTCTAATTGAACATTAATAGCATTTCTGAATTTAGGAATACAAAGTGACCTGCTGAATGTCATAATACAAAATAGAAAATAATAGGCCAAGACGAGGTCCTTGAGGAATCCCTAAAATGTACCTTCACATCTTCTGAGCGTACAGCTTCCACTAATAGACGTAATAGCTCATGAGAATCATGTTGTCCTCCATCATTGTACTGTCCATTTTTCTTTCTCAACTGAGCTAAAAGATCAGACGGTCTATATACACGACGATCTTTATTACTTGTCATTTCTTTAAGGGTTTGTAAGAGAACACTTGTGAAGTGAAAATTGCCTTGTAATTCTCCTTCAATAGGTGCCTGAAACAACATCAAAGATTATTTCATTTCAAGGGAACCCATTTTTAAGCTATTCTAAATTGGGAAATGCAGAATGCAGCACAGAGATGCTTAAAACTAAGTGAAGAAGCTAGATAAACTTGACTATACAAAATTCTTTTTCAAATACCTAATTAATACCTAATTACTTGTTTTCATCTCTGCAGACTTCGGAGTATGCAGATAAACACATACGCGAAATTTTCTGTATCTTAATTATATTTAGTTTCTTACATTAAATTCTCAAAATCCTAAATAAACTGTTCCAGACTATTAATTTGCTATTGAAAGAATTAAGTTAATACTCAGTTTTGCATATTTATTAAGGGTATTCTCGTGGTATGTGCTAAAGTTGTAGATGACGCTAGTGAAGGAATTTAATAGTTATGTATAAAATAATTACACAATAAATTTTATATAAAACGTAGCTAAGAAACTTAACCATGACAAAATTCTAGCTATTTTATGGATTCTATTGATCACCTTTCATCCCATTTTTCATTTTACTAACATCGAAGTTTGCATTCTAGTATTAAATGCGTGTGATAATAGTCATTTATGTACTTTGCCATTACTAGAATACACCGTAAAAATAATATAAATTAAGATAAATGTGCGAATAACAGAATTTTGTAAAATATACAAAATGGTCTCGTGGTTCGCTTTCGTCGATTCATTTTATGTAAAATTTAAAATTAATTATATTCATATTATTAAACTGCTACTCGAACACCATCTGCAGTTTCAGCAAATTCCAGGAGAATACTCTTAATGATGGATTCCCTATGTTCTGATCTCTTACAAGTATCATAGAACTATAACAATACTTACCATTTCTATATCATCGTCATTTGCCTTCAATTTTCCACCAGGCAGTTCAAATCTTTGTCCAGGTGCCATTAATTCCTCTAAAACTGTTATTAAGTATGGAGTTTGAGCCAAACACTGGAGCACTGAATTAAAGAAGCATGTATTTCCTAAATTTGTCAATCCCTGAAAAAAAAAAATTAATTACAATAAAAAGAATAATTATAACTAAAAATACAAATTTTAAAACTTTATTCATTATTATTATGAATATTTATTTATATATACCCGAACATTAAGACAGTCTGCTGGAAGTGGTTTCTTTTCATGAAATCCAACTATTTTATTTTGTCTCTTTGAAATCTCATTATTTGCAATGGAAGATGGTGAAGGAGCTTGATTATTATTCGATGTCTCAATTTTAAGTGGTCCTGTTTTCCTTTTTTTCTTCATGATGTCAATAACACTTTTCACTTTTGCTTTACTTGAATTACTGCACATAAATGAAATACATTGAAAAACATTTATAGGTGATTTTAGAAATTCTGATGTCGCAAAATTTAAGTTCTTACTTCATTCTGTTAGTGACGTCATCATTGCATTTATAACACCAAAGTGAATGAGCCTCGATGTCCATAACCACATCGTGACTATCGCTGTGTGGTGTATTAAAATGAGCTATTGCATGTTGCCCTTGAGACCTTCCACAACCCAAGTGTGCACATTGCAGACAAATCCATAGTTGTGGCGGGCCGGACTCCTACATAAAGAAAAATTAATTTTTCTGAATAAAGATATAATAAATTATACTTCATGGAGTATCTTTATGAACTTCATTTATACATTTTTTTTCAAATTCCTTTTAATAGCCTTGACTTGATTCAATAAAAACAAAAACAATATTTCTGTTGTTTTCATAATAATTAAGTGCCAGATATTAAAAAAAAATTATTGATAAAAGTGAATCCTTTTTTCTAATGTCCTTATTGCATTAAATATTCAACATAAATCAAAACTTAAACGATTGGATGAAATGTACCTTAAATCAGTTTTATAAAGGCTTAATATTATTTAAGAAATAATAGGTATAATTTAAAGTTGTAGTATTTGCTTTCTTTTTTACTACGTATACAAAACTAAATGTAAAATTACAATTACTAACCAGATCATCCTCATTATCATTCTTCTCAATTGGATTGTTTTGACACATATGACATTCTTTACTTTTTAAATATTTACAAAGACCTTTCTTAAACTGGCTCACGTTAATCGTTTGGTTCAAATGAATACAAATTTTTTCGTCATCTGAAAAAATGAAAGGCATCAATCAATTTTATCCTTCTATTTTAAAATTATCGACAGCAAAGTATATAAAACAGTTCGTACTATTCTCATCGTTCAAATTAGTTGTCTCTTCGCAGAGGTCTTCGCTGGGATCTGGTTGCCTGTGACCTTCTCTCCCCATTGTTTAAATTCGAGCAAACTCTTCACAATTTCCACAGACTTTCAGGACGTTATATTTGAAAAAGCCTGTAATGAGAGAATCCAGAAAAACAGGCTTTGTATATTTGCGAAACCGTTAATTTTCTGATGAAACAGGAATGGTAACAGTTTGAATCGCGCGAACGGTTCAGAACTGTTCGGAAGAAAAATTATTTAACTGAGATCACCGCGACTGACTGAGACTCACTGAAAACTGAAACTACGACCTCATGGCTGGTGTAACACAGAACACTTACCTGTGTAATGGCAGCTCAGCTGGATATATGCTGGAAATGTGAAAATATATATCTATATACAAGAAAGACATTCATTCGTATTTCCAAAGAGCGTAAACCATCACGATGATTCGCGAGATTGGCGACATCGCGAGCGCGACCAGGGGGACCAGGATATACGGATCATGAATGTGATAGACAATAGACAATAGATTTAAGAGAGTGGGCGATCTATTAAAATTCATTAGTTCATGGGCGTATATATTCCCTTAGGGTACCGATCAATAACCGATCAATTTGGTAGGTTGGCACAACCGGCAGTTCGCTAACGTCGCAGTACTCGCAGTTAATTAAAGGTTTGTAAATACATATAAACAATAACATTAGCATTGTTCGTTTTGTATCATGGGAGCGACTCGGAGTCGCTCCAAATCGCTCTAAATCCTCTAAATCAAAGGTTAGGTTAGGTTGCCAATGTTATTTGTATATCTCTATTGAAAAAGGAGCGACTCGGAGCAAAGGTATTGCAAAACGAACAATGCTATTTATTAATTCTTTATTATGAATTAATAAATCTTCAATTCTTTAAATGAATAAAGCTTAAAAGAAAAGTTATAA